>NW_008991770.1:113354-129755 GCF_000313855.2 Musa acuminata subsp. malaccensis
GACAAATTGAATGAATTGAAAATGAATGATGATTTTTCTCTTGAATATAACTTGTGATATTTTTTTATGAATCATCATCTTGATTTCTCATTATTCGATACATGAAATTTTATTATGAATCAAGATGTTTCTTTAATCGATCTCCTAATATTTTCTTCTGATTATTTATGAGGAGGTTTTTCAAAAAGAAATCATGCCTTTTGGTATTCACATGTTCTAGTCTTTCATGATATATTTTTTATACAACTCTTTATATTCATGAAATGTTTATCTTGTCACTCAATTATTTTCTTTTTAATATTCTTCACGTGATGATATAAATGCATGAAACACTTGTGATAATAATGCATGCAATGATAAAATATTCATGATGAAAAATTGTTTTGACACTCACATCTTGATTTTTTCATTTTTGTTACCTTACCTTTGTCATAATTTAGAAATTGACGTAAAGGGTCTTCCCTTCTTTTTGACAATGACAAAGGAGAAGCAAAACGTGCTAGAAAGCGAATATGCTAGCTTGCATAATTCGAAAAAAGAAGGCAAACTTACTAGCTTGCTAATCTCAAAAATGAAGCAAGAAGTGCTATCTTGCAAATCTCAAGAGAAGCAATGTTTGCTAAGTTACACATTTCAAAAAGAGGCAAAATAGTCCATTTGCACACCTCAAAAGATGTAAAATTTTGCTAACTTTCTTTATATGTAAAAGTTGATAGCTTGCATACTATAAATTTGCATACCAAAAGTGCTATCTTGCCTATCTCAAAATGCAAAATATGCTAACTTGCACTTTGCAACAAAAGCAAAATTGCTAGCTCAAACATTGCAAAGGAAGTAAAAATTTGCTAGCTTGCAACTTGCATATTTCAAGAAGCAAGAGTTGCTTTCTTGATCATCTCTAATTTGCTAGCTAGCATGATGTAGAACTTGCTATCTTGAACATTATAAAGAAATGCTATCTTGCCTATCGCAAAGAAAAGCAAATATGCCAACTTGCACATCTTTAAATTTGCTAGCTTGTATGAAGTAGAACATGCTATCTTGCTACCTTGCATATCTATAACTTGATAGCTTGAATGTTTAAAGCATGATGTAACACTTGCCAAATTTTCTAGCTTACAAATTGCATGATGATAAAACTTCATGTTTTTCGTGCAATGATTTGAATTTATGTTTAAACACATGAGGATTGTACTTCTCCTTTTTATTGATGATAAAGGGGGAGAAGTATATTGATTGTATGTCATGATTTGATCATGACATGTTACTTGGATTTTTTAATCCAAGAGTTTCTATCAATAAGACATATTGATAGGGGGAGTTTGGTTAAACTCTAGGAGTTAAGTTTAACTTCATCATCAATTGGTTGTCATTATCAAAAAGGAGGAGATTATTGAACCTCGTATTTTGATGATGAAACCAATTGATAATTGTGTTGATTTTTTAATCTACGTTTTAAGTGACGCAAAATGCCTCGATCAGGATGAGACAATTAAAGCAGGAAAAATCATGTTGGGCCGGAGGAACATGTCAGAAGATTGGACGTCGGGCCGGTGGATCAGTCGACGTATCGACAGAAGACTTCGGGCCAAGAAGAGCGGACATTGCGCCAAGGATATCAGAGTTGCAGAGTCAACTGGCCGATTGGGCAATAGGCCGTAGGAGAGGACGATGCGCCGAAGAATCGGACGAAGCATCGAGGGACCAATGACATGCCTGACAACTTGATTAATTACTTAGGATTAATTGTCTAGATCAAAGTGTGTTTTACATATGTAGGATTAACTATGAGAGCAAGACATGAAGCAAAATGAAGTCGCAAAGTCAAGATCGAGATCAGGTTGGGAGTTCGAGAGTTCGTCGAAAGTCCGGACATTCGTTGGAAGTTCTGGAGGAACCAATCGTGAAGTCTCGGAGCTTGCTAGAGAAGCTCATCGGAACTTACCAAGAAGATCATCGTGAAGTCCATGAGCTTGCCGAAAGTCTGTCGGAACATTGCCAAGAGATCATCGGAAGTTCACCGGAACCTCGCCGGAAGAATAGACTTACGGACTTTGTTTAGCTTAGAATATGTCTTAGGAATCATAGTTAGCACGTAATTGGGCTTGGATTGGGCCAACCTAATTACGGGTCAGCTAGGCCTATGTAAGAACTGTGTTGGGCCCAATAAGAAACCTAAATAGTGCCCCAAGAAGCCTCACTATCGTGGCATAGTCTTCGAGACTGTGTCAGGCGATGGTACCGCTAGTCTGAGCGGTTGTATCGCCCCTAGTAGGGTGCTAGGTGGTGGTACTGCTAGTCTGGGTGGTGGTACCACCCAACACTGGCCCCCAGGCGGTGGTACCGCCTAGGGTAGTGTCAGCTAGGTTGACACTGGGCGGTGGTACCGCCCAGCGCAAGCGGTGGTACCACCCGTACCCAAGGAACCCGGGATGAGATGTTTTTAGGCTCTAAGTTTGAATCAACTTGAAGCTTATAAATACCCTTCTCATCCCTGGTTAAAGCACACAAGCACAAAGAGCAAAAAAGGAAAGAAATGCTGTAGAAATCAGTTGAGAAATCCCTCCTCTAGCTTAAGTATTAAAATTCTGTTTAAGAGATGAGAGTGAGTGCTTGTAAGGGTTGTCTCCTAAACCTGGTAAAAAGAGAAGAAGGGTGTAAAAGGTGATTGGCCTTCGTCTATTAAAGGAAGGCCTCTAGTGGACGTAGGTGACCTCATCGGAGGAGAAAGCTAAAAGTGGATATAGGTTAAGATTGACCGAACCACTCTAAATCTCGGTTTGCATTTTATTCTTGCTATTTCCTTACTATAAACCTCTTTAAGTGCTTATTGCCTTCAAGCTATCTTTACGAATACACTTTCAAAGTTATTATCTTTACGAAACAGCTTTTACGTCAGAATCGATTTTCAACATACGAGAGATTTTACGAAGTTGATATTTTTATCCGCTGCACTAATTTACCCCCCCCCCCCCCCCTCTTAGTGCCGACCCTAATCCTATCTCTAATTCTTCACATTTTGTACAAGGAGGTAATATTTCATTATTATACTTAATATTTAAACTATTGAATTCACAAGCAAGAGAGACATACTTATTTTTTAATAATTTATACTTTTTACTAACTATTTTATATTCATCAAATAAATCATGAAAAGCATTTAACAATTTATCAAATGATAAATGAGCTTCGATTGAGTTACTTATCTCATCGCTAAGCGTCATTAAAGTGTAGTTAGCAACTTCTTTGTTGGTTGGCTCCTCGTCTTCGGATGTACTTAAATCATGCTAAGGAGCTTGTAGCTTTTCTTCTTCTTCGGTTGCTTCTTTTTCACTTGGGGACATTCACTTTTGAAGTATCCCGGCTTCTTGCATTTGTAGCAAATCATTTGGTCCTTTTTAGGTTTATTTTTGTATTTAATGTCATGTTTAGTTTTGTTTATTTTTATGAATTTTTTAAATTTTATTGTTAGAAGTTTCAAGTCATCATCATCATCATTGAGTTTTCTCTCAAGTGGTCTTCTAGTTCTACGTATCAAATCCTTTCTATTCTTTGGAAGATTATTCTCAAGTTCTTCATGTTCATTGTATGTCATTTCGTAGGTCATCAATGACCCGATAAATTCTTCGAGTGAAAAGTTATTCAAGTCCTTGACTTCTTGAATTACAATTACTTTAGGATCCCAACTCTTTGGAAAGGATCTTAATATCTTATTAATAAGTTCAAAATTAGAAAAACTTTTACCAAATGCTTTTAAATCAGTGACAACATCCATAAATTGGGTGTATATATCTCCAATGGTCTTACTTGGTTTCATGCAAACTAATTCATAACTATGAACTAAAAGATTGATTTTTGACTCAACTCTACTCATGCCTTCGTGTGTGATTTCAAGTGTATGTCAAATATCATAAGTCATTTCCCAAATAGAAACTCGATTGAATTTATTTTTATTCAAAGCACAAAATAAAGCATTCATAGCTTTAGCATTCAAAGAAAAGTCTTCTTCTCCAAATCATTCCAATTGTTCATTGGAAGAAAATACTTTTGAAATATATTTTCAATGATATTCCATAACTCGAAATCCATAGAAATCAAGAAAATCCTTATTCTATTTTTTTCATAAGTGTAGTTTGTTCCATTAAACATGGGAGGATGTGTGATAGAATGACTCATGATTGTTGGCAAAAGTCATCTCTCTTAGATTTTAAACCAAATCGAGAGTAACTTTACTCTGATACCAATTGTTAGGATCAATACGATACTAAGAGGGGGGGGGGGGGTTGAATTATTGCAGCGATAAAAATTAATTTTCAAGCCCATATCAGAAAGTAATGACTTAGAGTTTAGAGTAAATGTAAAGTATAGAGTGCAGGTAAGTAACGAAAGAAAGCAGTAAGGAAAGAATACACCAGATATATAGGGGTTCAGTTGTTGTGCCCTACGTCCACTTCTGATTCCTCCTCCATCAAGGTCACTGGCATCCACCAATGGTCTTTCTTTAATAGGCGAAGACCAACCACCTTCTACAAAGCTTTCTCCTTTTCACGGGTTTAGGAGACAACCCTTATAATTCTTACACCTCTTCTCGAATGATTACAAAACTGAAGAAAGAGGAGGAGGACTGTGAGAACTTTTACAACACTTTTACACCCCAAAACTTAAAGATTTTTTCACATTTTGTTGCTCTTTTGTTACCCTTTCATGCAGAAAAGAGTGGGGTATTTATAGGATCCAAGGGTTTTAGAATTAGAACTAAAAAGTGTCTCATCCCGGATTTCCAAGATACTGTCGGTACCATCGCCAGTACTGGGTGATACAATCACCTAACACTCTAACATTGGATAGTACCACCACTCAAACTAGCGATACTATCACTTGACAAAGCCTCGGAGACTAGGCTCTGGTGGTACTACCACTTGACAGCATTAACTGTCGATGATACCACCACCCAGACCACTTGAGATGTTAAGCCTCAACTGGTTCCACTGCCCACCCTAGGTAGTGTCGCTGCTCGGTAAGGCTCTAAGTGATCGAGTGGACCTTCCATCTGAACCAACTTAGTCTTGTTTTGGGCCTAGTTGGCTCCTAACTGAGTTAGTGAAATTACCTCCCAATCCTAACTCAATCTAAGTTCTAACTATGACAATTAAGGTATTAACTAAGAAATCATTTATTGGTATGTCAATCATTCTTCCAACGAAGTCTCAACGAACTTTCGGTAAACTTTCGGTATCCTTTTAGTGAACTCTCGATGAACTCTTACTCTCGATGAACTCTTGGCAAACTCCCGACGTACTCTTAGTGAGCTCCCAATGAACTCTCGGTGAGATTTTGGTGAACACCTAATGAATTCTTGGTGAACTCCCGATGACTTCTCGGCAAGCTCCCAACGAACTCTCAGCGAACTCTCGATGAACTCTCGATAAGCTTCTGGCACATCGTTCGAATCTTCATCATATTGTCCGATCTTTCACTCCGGCCAACATTTGTTTTATGCCTTATTCATTCTCATAGTTAATCTTATAACACTTATCTCAACATATGGATTAAATCAATAATTTATCAATTGATTTTATCATCAAAATTCGAGATTCGATATATATTCCTCTCATGACATCAAGAGTGAATAATCCTCTATTAACACTTAATATCCTTTCTAAGGTTGGCTAACACTAATGATAACTGACTGTGCTAGATTTAAAACTTCCAAGTCTATCAGTCTAGTATCAAAGAGTGGAGTACTCATATAGAAAATCCTTGGTGACTCAAGTCTAAGGGGGG
Source organism: Musa acuminata subsp. malaccensis (assembly GCF_000313855.2). Classification (NCBI taxonomy): domain Eukaryota; kingdom Viridiplantae; phylum Streptophyta; class Magnoliopsida; order Zingiberales; family Musaceae; genus Musa; species Musa acuminata. Next base: position 119,139 of record NW_008991770.1, read on the forward strand.
GGGGGGTTGAATTAGTGTAGCGTTAAAAATTATGTTGATTTGGAAAATTTTGTTCGATAAAATCATTTCAACAAAGCCTGTATAAGAAAGTAATGACTTAGAGTTTAGAGTAAATGTAAAATATAGAGTGCAGGTAAGTAATGAAAGAAAGCAGTAATGAAAGAACACACCAGATTTATAGTGGTTCGATTATTGTGACCTACATCCATTTCTGATTCCTCCTCCATCGAGGTCACCGGCATCCACTAATAGTTTTTCTTTAATAGGCGAAGACCAACCACCTTCCTACAAAGCTTTCTCCTTTTTATGGGTTTAGGAGGCAACCCTTATAAGCCTTACACCTCTTCTCGAATGATTACAAAGCTGAAGAAAGAGGAGGAGGACTCTGAGCACTTTTATAAAACTTTAACACACTAAAACTTAAAGATTTTTTCACATTTTGTTGCTCTTTTGTTACCTTTTCATGCAGAAAAGAATGAGGTATTTATAAGCCCCAAGGGTTTCAGAATTAGAACTAAAAAGTGTCTCATCTTGGATTTCTAAGATACTACCGGTACCACCACTAGTACTGGGTGATACCATCACCTGACACTCTAATACTGGGTAGTACCACCACTCAGTCTAGTGGTACTATCACCTGACAAAGTCTCAGAGACTAGGCTCTGGTGCTACTACCACTTGACAGCATTAATTATCGATGATACCACCACCCAGACCACCGGAGATGCTAAGCCTCAAGTGGTTCCACCACCCACCCTAGGTAGTGTTGTTGCTCGACAAGGCTCTAAGTGATCGAGTGGGCCTTCCATCCGAACCAGCTTAGCCTTGTTTTGGGCCTAGTTGGTCCCTAACTGAGTTAGTGGGATTATCTCCCAATCCTAACTCAATCTAAGTTCTAACAATGACAATTAAGGCATTAACTAAGAAATCATTGTTTGGTATGTCAATCATTGTTCTGATGAAGTCTCGACAAACTTTTGGTAAACTTTCGGCATGCTTTTGGCGAACTCTCAATGAACTCTTGGCAAACTCCCGATGTACTCTTAGTAAGCTCCCGATGAATTCTCGGCAAGATTTTGGTGAACTCCCGATGAATTCTTGGCAAACTCCCAATGACTTCTCGGCAAGCTCCCAACGAACTCTTAGCGAACTTTCGATGAACTCTCACGAGCTTCCGATACATCGTCCAAATCTTCATCATATTGTCCGATCTTTGACTCTGGCCCAACATCTACTTTATGCATTATTCATTCTCATAGTTAATCTTGTAACACTTATCTCAAGATATCGATTAAATCAATAATTAATCAATTAATTTCATAATCAAAATTTGAGATTTAATATATTCCTCTTATGACATCGAGAGTGAATAATCCTCTATTAATACTTAATATCCCTTCTAAGGTTGCCTACCATTGATGATAACCGACTGTGCTAGATTTAAAACTTCCAAGTCTATCAGTCTAGTATCAAAGAGTAGAGTACTTATACAGGAAATCCTTAGTGTCTCAAGTCTAGGGGGGGTTGAATTAGTGCTGCGATAAAAATTACGTTGAAATGGAAAATTTATTCGATAAAATAGTTTCAACAAAGCCTATATCAGTAATGACTTAGAGTTTAGAGTAAATGTAAAGTATAGAGTGCAGGTAAGTAATGAAAGAAAGTAGTAAGGAAAGAACACACCAGATTTATAGTGGTTCGGTTGTTGTGAGCTACGTCTGCTTCTGATTCCTCCTCCATCGAGGTCATCGACATCCACTAATAGTCTTTCTTTAATAGGTGAAGACCAACCACCTTCTTACAAAGCTTTCTCCTTTTCATGGGTTTAGGAGACAAATCTTATAAGCCTTACACCTCTTTTCGAATTATTATAAAGCTGAAGAAAGAGGAGGAGGACTCTGAGCACTTTTACACCCCAAAACTTAAAGATTTTTCACACTTTGTTGCTCTTTTGTTACCCTTTCATGCAGAAAAGAGTGGGGTATTTATAAGCCCCAAGGGTTTCAAAATTAGAACTAAAAATTGTTATCCTGGATTTCCAAGATACTATAGGTACCACCGCCAGTACTGGGTGATACCATCACCTGACACTCTGACACTGTGTAGTACCACCACTCAGTCTAGCAGTACTATAACTTGATAAAGCCTCGGAGACTAGGCTCTGATGATACTATCACTTGATAACATTAACTGTCGATGATACCACCACCCAGACCACTTGAGATGCTAAGCCTTAAGTGGTTCCATCGCCCACCCTAGGCAGTGCCACTACTTGGCAAGGCTCTAAGTGATCGATCGGGCCTTCCATCTGAACCAACTTAGCCTTGTTTCAGGCCCAGTTGGCCTCTAACTGAGTTAGTGGGATCACCTCCCAATCCTAACTCAATCTAAGTTCTAACTATGACAATTATGGTATTAACTAAGAAATCATTGTCTGGTATGTCAATCGTTCTTCCGACGAAGTCTCGACAAACTTTTGGTAAACTTTCGACATGCTTTTTGCGAACTCTCGATGAACTCTTGGCAAACTCCCGATGTACTCTCAGTGAGCTCCCGATGAACTCTCGGCGAGATTTTGGTGAACTCCCGATGAACTCTCGGCAAGATTTTGGTGAACTCCCGATGAATTCTTGGAGAACTCCCGATGACTTCTCGGCAAGCTCCTAACGAACTCTTAGCAAACACTCGATGAACTCTCGATGAGCTTCTGGCACATCGTCCAAATCTTCATCATATTGTCCGATCTTTCACTCCAGCCCAATATTTGCTTAATGTATTATTCATTCTCATAGTTAATCTTGTAACACTTATCTCAACATATGGATTAAATCAATAATTTATCAATTGATTTCATCATCAAAATTCAAGATTCAATATATTCCTCTCATGACATCGAGAGTGAATAATCCTCTATTAACACTTAATATCCCTTCTAAGGTTAGCTACCGCTGATGATAATCGACTGTGCTAGATATAAAACTTCCAAGTCTATCAGTCTAGTATCAAAGAGTGGAGTACTCATACAGAAAATCCTTGGTGTCTCAAGTCTAAGAACCAGATACACCACTAGGACTATAGAGTCACTGTTTGATAATAAGGCATCGTTAATCATCTAACATTCCATAAGCAGATTAATCAATGAACTTATTCTCCAATGAGAATTTACATTATATCCCAAGTATCCCCACACTAGTAGTCATGAGATGAGCTACTTCCATCATATGGATGGGTATATAATACACCTGTTTGTCCAGTTATCTTAATGTCCCTCTCGAGTAACCTATGATCGAAATTTTTTAAGGTATGTGTTTAAAGGTGAATTGGTCTTATTATTGTGATCTCATCATGATCAAATTCTCATTACATAGATCCATAGACATCATAGTTAATATTAATGCTATAAGCAGTATAAAGTGATACCAAATGATATAAAATGCAAAAAGAGTGCATGTTATGTCATGCATGTCATCACTCACATGATTGGTTTATAGGGCACCTATGACTAGCAATCTCCCACTTAACTTAAAGTCAATCATATATATGTATGATCTCTATCAAACCCCTGTGACTCTCAAAAATAATTTGAGATAATGACTTTGTTAGTGAATGTATGATGTTATCTTTGAATGAAACTCTTTCGACTACTACGTTTCCTCAGGCCATGATCTCTCTGATCAGGTGGAACCTCTTCAGAATATACTTAGACTTCTGATGAGATCTTGTGCTTAAGTAATCGCCTTGTTGATGTCATAATATAAGAGAATCAACTCCTCGTTGCCCAGCATAACTCCTAGATATGTGATGAACTTCTTTATCTAGACTCCCTCCTTTGCTGCCTCTATTGTAGCTATGTACTCTACCTCTATGGTTGAGTTAATAGTAGTATCCTACTTGGAACTCTTCCAGCATACTACTCCTCCATTTATGGTGTACACATACCCTGAATTCGACTTGCTATCATCGTCGACATAGGATTAGAAACTTGATTCTATGTAGCCTTCAACCCTCCATATATCAGTAAAAGATCCTTAGTTCTTCTCAAGTACTTAAGGATACACTCTACTACTTTCCAATGCTCCAAGTCTAGATTTGCTTGATACTTGCTTGTGACACTCAGAGCATGTGTTATATCATGCTTGGTACATAGCATGACATACATGATAGACCTTATCGCTGAGGCATAGGGTATCATATCCATGTTTGTCCTTTCTTCAGGAGTCTTTGGGGACATACTCCTAGAAAGTGATATCCCATGTCTTATCGGTATAAGACCACTCTTGGAATTTTTCATGCCAAACTTTTTAACAATGGTGTCTATGTACCTAGATTTGAACAAAATAAGCATCCTCTTTGATCTATCTCTATAGATCTGAATCTCCAAAATATATGATACTTCCCTTAAGTCCTTCATGGAGAAGTATCTAGACAACCAAGTTTTACTATAGAGAGCATTCCTATATCATTCCTAATGATAAGAATGTCATCCACATATAACACCAAGAAGGTGATAGTGCTCCCACTTACCTTCTTATATATACAAGGCTCATCTTTGTTCCTAACAAAGTTATAAGATTTGATCACCTCATCAAATTTTATGTTCCAATTTCGGAAAGCTTGTTTCAGTCTATAAATGGACCTAAGCAATATATACACCTTATCTGGCTTGTCCATGGACACGAATCCCTCAAGCTTTATCATATACACCTCCTCCTCAAGGTTGCCTATTGAGAAATGTTATTTTCACGTCTATCTGTTAGATCTCATAATCATAGTATATCATAACAACCAACAGAATTCAGATGGATTTTAGCATGACTATGGGTGAGAAAGTTCTATCATAGTCAACACCTTGCCTTTAATGATACCCCTTTGCTTTAGATGTCTCTACCTTTCCATCTACTCCAATCTTTTTATTGAAGATCCACTTACAACAAATGGGTACAATACCCTCGAGTGCATCTAGGTTCCAAATCTTGTTTGAGTATATAGAATCCATCTTAAAATTTATGGCTTCTTGCCACTTCTTGGAGTCTATACTCATAATAGCCTTCTCGTTGGTCTGAGGATCAATATCCTCAACATCCTCTCTTCTACTATATCCCACGTATCTCTCAATAGGATAAGATACTCTGCCAGACCTATGTAAAGTCGGAACTTGTGTGCTAGGTACCTGAACAGACTCGAACTGTGAAATGATGCTTGAGTTAGATTCTTTAACCTCACTCAACTCAATCATGCTCTTATTATCTCCACCAAGAATGTGATCCTTCTCAAGAAACATCGCTCTCTTGGCTACAAAGACCTTTGGGTTCTCGACGTGATAGAAATAATACCCACAAGTTTCCTTAGGGTATCTTACAAATGTATGCTACTCCATCTTGGATTCCAATTTATCGGGATTGTATCTTTTAATGTGGGCAGGATAACCTAAATCTTAACAACCTTAAGATAGGGCTTCTTCCATTTCTATATCTAATATGGTGTAAATACTACCGACTTAGTTCGAACTCTGTTTAGAAGGTAAGCTGTGGTCTCTAAAGCGTATCCTTAGAATGAGATGGGTAGAGTCGGCAAAGCTTATCATGGACCGCACCATGTCTAACAGTATATGGTTCCTCCTTTCAGATATACCTTTAAGCTGAGGTGTATAAGGAGGTGTCCATTAGAATAGAATCTCATGGTCCTTGAGGAACTAAGTGAGCTCTATACTCAAATACTCATCTCATCGATCTAATCGAAGAGTTTTGATACTCTTTCTAGTCTGGTTCTCCTCTTCATTCTTATACTCTCTGAATGTCTCAAAGGCCTTGGACTTGTACTTCATCAAGTAAACATGTCCATATCTTAAGAAATCATCAATAAAAGTAATAAAGTAGGAGTAATCACCTATGGCATGAGTTGACATGGGACCACATACATCACTATATATGAGTTCCAACATTTCAATAGCTCTCTCTCCAATTCTACTAAATGGAGAGTTGATTAGTTTTCCATGAAGGCAAGGCTCGCAAGTTGCACATGACTCATAGTCGAATGAATCTAGATATCTATGCTATAGTAACTTTTGAATCTTTCCCTCATGGATATGACCTAGCCTATAATGCCATAGATATGCACTATTCACCCCATCATGTTTCCTCTTGGACATGCTTACATCCATGATAGCACTTGAAGCTTCTCCAAGCTTCTATTTCACCCTCTCTATAAAGTATTCTTTGCAATTCCTCTTCGAGTGCCCATCTTTGCCATAGTGGAAGCACTAGTCTTTGTCCTTTGTCGGGTCCTTCTTAGCAACCTTTATTTTACTCGATCTGCCCTTACCCTTGCCCTTCTTAAAGGATTTTTCTGCTTTCCTTTTATTTCTGGTCTCACTAGTGTAGAGAATTAGCTTCTCTTTTTTTATATTGCTCTCTGCCTCCCTCAATATATTGAGAAGCTTAGGGAGAGTCACCTCAAGCTTGTTCATATTAAAATTCATAATGAACTAAGAAAATGTATTTGGTATGGACTAAAGCAAAAGATCCACACACAGGTTATCCTCTAGGACCATCCCTAGATCTATGAGTTTCTTTATCTACTCAATCATCTTTAGGATATGGTTCTGAACTAGTATCCTCTCAGTCATTTTAGCGCGAAAGAGGCTCTTGGATATCTCATATCATTGAGTCATTCCTTATTCCTCAAATAATTTATGGGCATGTAGGAGAATGGATCTGGTATCCATATTTTCATGTTATCTTTATAACTCAGGAGTCACGGAGTCCAATATATAATACTAAGCAAGAGTAGAGTCATCTATGTACTTCATGTAGTGAGTGATCTTATCCATGCTTGCCCCTTCTTCGAGCGTAGGCAATATTGTACCAAGGACGTGTTAGGAATAAGTCGGCACTAAGAAAGGGGGGTAAATTAGTGCAGTGGTAAAAAAGTCGATTTCGAAATATCTTTCGTTCGTTGAAAATCGATCAGAAAGATGTTAACTTAAGAAACACATTTATAAGAGTGTGCAGCTAAAGTACTTAGGAAGTATGGTAGTTTGCAATAAATGAAAATCATGAAGCATAAATACAAAACAAATTTTATAGTGGTTCGATCATCATGACCTACATCCACTCCATCGATTCCTTTTCTGTCGATGCCATCGGCATCCACTAACGGTCTTCCTTCAATGGGCGAAGACCAACTACCCCTTTACACCCCTCTTCTCCTTTTTATAGGTTTAGGAGACAACCTTTACACCCCACTTACTCCTCTCTGCACTAACACTTAGAGCTTTTAGAGTAGTTCTCATAAGATTACAACAATGTTTTTTTACTTTTTGCTCTCAATTCTTTTGTAAGTTTACCAGGGATGAAAGGGGTATTTATAGGCCTCAAGTGGATTTAAACTTGGAGCCTAAAAAGATATCATCCCGGGTTTCCTGGGTCCTGGCAGTACAATCTCCTATGCTAGGTGTTACCACCGCTTGCACCATTGACACTAGGCGATGGTACCACCCAGTCTGGCGGTACCATCGCCTGGAAGACTGTGTTTGGGCAGTACCACTGCTTAGACTGGCGATACCACTACCTGACATTGCCACTAGGTGGTACCACCGCCCAGTATGGCAGCACCACTACCTGACATAGTCTCGGAGATTGTGCCATGACAGTTTCAACTATTGGGTCACTGTTTGGATCTTTCACCTCACCCAACATAGCCCATACTTTGCTCAATTGGCCCCTAATTGAGTTGGTCCAATTCTAACCCAATTATGTGCTAACTATAAATTTTAAGACATTTACTAAGCAAAATAAGTCTGTAAGTTTAGGCTTCTTCCGGCGAGCTTCTAACGATCTTCCGGCGAACTTCCGACGATCTCTCAACAATGTTCCAGTGGACTCCCAACAAGCTCTTGGACTTCATGACGATCTTCTTTGGTGAGTTTTGATGAGCTTCTTTGGCAAGCTCTTGGACTTCTCAGTCAATTCCGGTAGAACTTTTGATGAACGTCCGGACTTCCGACAAACTCTCGAAATCTCATTCTTGACTCCGGTACTTCATTTTGTTTTATGCCTTGCTATCGTAGTTAATCTTGCACACTTTAAACCTACTTTGATCTAGATAATTATTATAAAGCTTGAATCGAATGTTATCCGACATGTCATTGGTTCATCGATGCTTTGCCCGATTCTTCGATGCATCGTCCTCTATTGCAGCCTATTGCCCAATCAGCTAGTTGACCTCCACAACTCTGATAAACTTGGTGCAATTTTCGCTCTTCTTGGCCTGATGCCCAAACCTATGGCATGAAGCCTTCTACCGATACATAGACCGATCCTTCGACTCGACATTCAATTTTCTAACATGTTTTTCTCCGGCCCAATATGATTTTTTCTGCTTTAATTATCTCCTTAATTGAAGCTTCTTGTGTCACTCAAAATGTAGATCAAATCATAAACACTGTCAATTGGTTTTATCATCAAAATTCAAGATTCAATAGGACGTATGTGATTTTCTCCACTGTGAGAACGATTCTCAAGTTGTGAAGCTAATCCATATCATTTGGACTAGTGAGGCGGTTGATATCAAGTATATCACGTAAGGGATTTAAAAAAAATATTTTCTAAAAATAAATATGTAGTAGAAATAAATAACATGCAGACTTTGCAAAAATAAACAATCAAGATAAGGTCTTCTATCTTAATCTACTCCCACTATTTTCTTGCGAAACATGCAACTCCCTCTAGTATGTGAATCGAAGGTCTCCAACAGATCTCTAGTGGGGATCGAGATCCAATCGACATCTCAGTGTAATTTCGAGAGACTCAACCAATCACGCTAAGCCTAAAAGGTAGGCAACTTTTGTCGATCACAACTCCTTGTAATTATTGTCCTATTCAGCCTCCGAACCACCATGGTCTCGAGGGACTTGACTAACCATGATATTCAGTTAAGTCAACATTATTGTTATAAGATGAGTTCGATTCGATGATATACTCTAGAGAGACTCGATTAAGCATACCATATCCTCAAGTCATCAGTAACATTTCTATGTCGTAGGCACTATAGCGAATCGCGATATAGTTGAGCCTCGAGGGACTCGACCAACTCAACCTACGTCGGGAATTAGTTCCTACCTATAATGATAGAAGGTTATATGGGTCAATCTAATTGCCTCACGTTTACCGACTTAATATTATTAAGATAGGTGATTTTGATTCGATCTCCTATGATGTTGATGTGTCACACACATACATATTTAATATATATCTACATCGCAAGCAAATATATATACATATTTAATAGGTATATAAACAATCACACATCACATGAGTAATCACACCAGATGATCATAGAGTGATCAAGCTTGAGCTAGTGCACCTAATCCCTCACATCAAGATCTAGTATGCAGCAGTGCATCTCTATGCCTTGTGATTGTCCATCTCATCATCGTTAGTTTTGTCGATATCTCGACGCATCTCCATGCTATCGCTTCCATGAATCTACTGTGCCTCCTTTTGTGATTACAATTTAATCATAGGCAGGTAGGCCCGACAATAAATGAGAAAAAAATAGAGACCCACATGCCTCAATAATAATAATAATCACATCACATATGCACACATCATACGGTTCATGATCATCCATCCACATCATACATCACATATACAAATCATTCATCATGTAGGACTATTAGATAATAATAATAATAATTAATTAAACTTTTTATACAACTAATATTTTCTAAAATTGGGAACATACAAGGAGTGTTTCAAATTATAAAGGGTATTTTTAAAAATTAGACAAATGGATAGATCTCAGAATTTCTAAAATTTTTTTGGGCAAAATTATCTTTTGCTTAGAAAAACCGTATTATCCCTTCTCCTTCTCTTTCTATTGGCAAATCTGGGGCAACATTATATGCATATATGCACAATGGAAGAGCAAAAAATAAAATCATAGAATTCCCATAGAAAATTAAGGTTTCATCGTCGTGCAATGAAGGAGGTCAACTATCCTCCTCTCTAGTGGTGATCCACACTGCGAGGTGCAATGATGCTCCTCAAATCATTGCCCAAATCTCTTCTTCGTGTGCACCATGCAATCCAAAAGAGGCTGCCCCTCTTTGTTGTCCACACATGCCAAATAGGGGCTGTAGTATGAAGAGGAGAGGGCGAGAAGAGAATAGGAGGAGGCAGTAAAAAAAAACTTTCAGCCTATAGGTCTTTAGTTCCCTCCTATTTATAAAGGCCCCATATCAACTTAACCCTAATGGATCCTGCCATATTGGGTATTGGATCTCCATCTAACTACCCAAGCCTCTTAGATTAGTGGGTCTCTACCCAATAATATCTTATTGGCTCTTATTAAATCTCATCAATAGGATCCAATAATTCAAAGGCTTATTGGATCTCCAATAAGATAGGGGCTCCAGCGGATATCTCATTTCTGAACTTCTATTTGTTACAACACCTACCATATATGTGTAACCCTCTAGGCCCAATATTGAGCTAGCCGTGAGTCATACTTGTTAGAATTTCTTCTGACTTAGTAAATCATTATCTCCATAATAATTTACTTGACTCATCGACTACAGACGTACTAGGCCACTATGTCATAGTCCTTAGAAGATAC
>NW_008991770.1:199364-220673 GCF_000313855.2 Musa acuminata subsp. malaccensis
AATAGTTACAAGCCTCACTCCTCTTTCTTGAATGGTTTCAAAGCTAAGAGAGGGAGGAGGAGGACTATTCTCACTTTTACAACACTTTTAACACCCCAAACATTTAAATTTTTTCACACTTTCAATTGCAATTTGTTACCCTTTTATGCAAAAAAGAGTGGGGTATTTATAGGCCCTAATGACTTTTGAATTGGAGCCAAAAAGTGTTACTTCCCCGGATTTCGGGGTACTGGCAGTACCATCACCATTATTGGGTAGTACTACTACCTGCAGACTGACACTAGGCGGTACTACCACTCAGTCTGGGCCATACGACTGTCTGATAGAGCTCGGAGACCAAGCTCTAGAGGTACCACCGCTTGACAACATTAACTGTCAGTAGTACCACCACCCATAACACTTGGGAGACCGAGTCCCAAGCGGTGCCACGCGGGTCGTGATTTCAGGTACTAAATGGGCTATTCAATCCAGCCTAATTCAGCCCTGTTAAGGGCCCAATTGGCTCTTAATTGAGTTAGTGGGATCACCTCTCAATCCTATCTCAATTAATGTTATAATTATGATTAAGGCAACCAATTAGTTCGGTATATCGAATTTTCTCTCGGCGATCCTCCGATAAACTTCTTGGTGAGTCTTCTGACATGCTTCTGGTGAACTCTCGATGAACTCTCTGTAATCTTCCGACAAACTCTCGACGATCTTCCAACGAACTCTTAGCGATCTTTCGACGAACTCTCGACGATCTTCAGATGAGCTCTCGGTACATCGTTCGAATCTTTGACTCCAGCCCATCATATGCTTTACGCCTTATGGCTATCATAGTTAATCCTACACACATATCTCAACACATAGATTAGGTTAAATAATTTACTAATTGATTTCATCATCAAAATTCGAGATTCAACAATCTCCCCCTTTTTGATGATGACAACCAATTAATGAAGGAGTTAACCTTAACTCCCCCAATCTATATGTCATACAAACTTGAATTCACAACCTTGAATTCAAGCTTTGGTAGAAATTAGAAGTCACCATAATTTTAAGTTATCAAGATATTAAATGCACAATCACTTCATGCATGATAAAATGTTTTGGCATAGCCTTTTATCACTACTTGCATGAAATATCATCATTATTGCATTATAGCATTCAAAAGTTCATAATATTAAGAAATCAATATTGCATCATTTGTATGGTAAAGAGATCACAACATTATAGAAATTTTCAGCATTGAGGAGATCACAACATCATAGAAATTTTCAGCATTAAAGTAAGCACAGAATTTCAATATCAAAGTAAGCAATATTTTAAGATTACAACATCAAAGTAAGCACAATAAAATAGAGGGATTCATCCACTTCTCCCCCTTTGCCATCAACAAAAAGACATACATAGCTTAATCAAGTGGTGGCAAGTCAAAATGTTTAAACAAGGTATTAAGCTGTTGATGAATCTGCTACAACTCAGTTAAAATTTGATCTTGATGTTGTTTAAATCAATCCATTCGAGTCCCTATGTCGTCGATAGATGAGGGGGGTGCTTGCTCTGCTGGAGGTGTTACCTCAAAGGGACCAGTAGGAGGAGATTGATTATCCTTAAATATTGGTATTTCAGGTTCTAGATCAAGTGGGAGGGGATCAATTCTTCTAGGTAATATAGTCCATATCTCATTTTTGAATATACACCTTAATCTTCGAAGTAAGTTTCTATTTATGATATTAAATCTATCTAGTTTTATAATTTCTTCGTCAAGTGGGATAACTATGTTATAAGCATGGATTAATCTTGTGATCAGGCCACCATATGGAAGCATAATATCCTTTTTCGATAGATCAATCATATTTTGTTGTATTAGGTAGTCAAAATAATTTTCATGTCCTTTCATAAGCTAATACATCGTTCCTATTTTCATTTGGTTAACTTCATCATAATGATATTGTTTTGGAATTATAATGCTTATTAAGATATGATGAAGTACTTTGGTGTTGAAAGGTAGTAAATATTCAAAACTTTTTGGAAGAATAGACAAGTTAGGATTACCGAAGATGGTTCTTAAGGCTTTAGAATAAGTGATCCCAACTGATTCTTCATCCCATTAGCTTCTAAAATAACAACCTCTTTCTTTTTTCGTAATTCCTATTAAATTATAAATTACGCCATCCGTAATGGGTATATGATGTTCTAAGAGAAACGTGGAGACCCTATTATTTTCATCCACATGCAAATTATTATAAAATAATATAATAAGTCTAGGATAGATAGGTTCACATATTTGAAGGATTGATAGGATATCTAGGTTAGCAAACCATTGAATGGGTTCCAAATTACTTAATTCCTATAAATCAACATATTTACCTTTATGAACATTTCTAGATTCTATGGTTGGAAATTTAAGGGCATGTTGATGAGAATCGAAAAGTAAGGAGTTATAGTTTTCATCTAATCTCCTCTTCCCTTTGTCCCTAGAGGATATTATAAAAGTCATGGAGATTATAATTATGAAGATAAATAAGAGGCAAAAATAAGTAATGCATAGGAGGGAATCGATTTGGTTTAGGGATTACCTTAGTAGTTTCTCCTTCTTGTGATCACCAAGATGGTGTTTGATATTAATTCTTGATTTAGTAAAAAATGAGGATTCTTTTGTGTTGCTAGAGGGAAAAAAAGAGGATCAAGAGGTCTGGGGCTCTTTGGAGAAGTGTAGAATGGGATGGGGTCAGTTCTACCACCGACCCTAACTTGTTCTATATATAAGGCAGGTTGCGGGCGGTGGCACCGACCCTAACAGTGTGCACTACTTGCATTGAGGTGTAGTGCTGACATTGTTCCTTCTTGCAAGATTATGAGGTGCACACACTCATTTATACAAACATCATAAAATCTATTCTTGTAAGAGGAGAAAATTCATACCATAAGTTCATGATTCATATAAAATTTGTATCGCAAGTTCATGCATCATGCAAAATTCGTACGCAAACATCGTATAGAATTCGTTCGCATACCACAAGTTCATGATTCAATTGAATGATCTTATAAAATAGAATTTGATAAGAAAATCCGGAGAAAAATTTAAGGAGGAACTAATGTATCTGAGAAATTTAGCATACCTAATTCTCTTCTTATAAAATCAAATTATTCCTCAATCAAAGGTTTTGTAAAAATATCAGTCAATTGATGTTTCATATCAATAAATTCTAAGATTACGTCATGATTTTTAACATGATCTCGTATAAAGTGATGCCTAATGTCAATATGTTTAGTTCTAGAGTACTGAATAGGATTTTTCATTAAACATATTGCACTTGTGTTATCACACTTTATAGGTATATGCTTTAGGTGAATTCCATAATCCTCTAAAGTGATTTTCATCCATATAACTTATGCACAGTATGCGCTTGCTGTAATATACTCAGCTTCGGTTGTAGATAATACAATCAAGTTTTATTTCTTGGAAGTCCAAGAGACAAGTGTGTGTCCTAAAAATTAACATGTTCCAAATATGTTTTTTCTATCTATTTGGCAGCTAGCAAAATCAGCATCAGCATAACCAAGCAATTCAAAATTTTTAGATTTTAGATACCATAATCCTAGTTTAGGAGTTCCTTTTAGGTATCTAAAAATTATTTTAACAGCTTTTAAATGAGATTGCTTGGGGTTAGATTGAAACCTAGTACAAAGTCCTACGCTAAACATGATGTCTGGTCTAGTTACAGTGAGGTATAGCAAACTTTTAGGATCAAGAGTGGCACTAAGAGGGGGGTGAATTAGTGCAGTAGAAAACTTTCGTAATTTCAAAAGTCTACGTTTCAATTAAAATCGACTCCGATAAAAATTATTTCGTAAGGAGTTTAACTTGAAAGCATACGTGAGTGTAGAGAAGGCAATAAGAAGGTAATGTAGCTTGCAGTAATGAAACTTGCACAAATTGAAAAGCAAACTAGGATTTAGAGTGGTTCGATCAATGTGACCTACATCTACTTTGGGATTCCTCCTCCGACGAGGTCTCCGGCGTCTACTAAATGTTTTCCTTCAATAGGTGAAGACTAACCACCTCTTTTACAGCTCTTTTTCTTTTTCACGGGTTTAGGAGAGAACCCTAACAAGTCTCACTCCTCTCTTGAATTATCTTAAAACTTAGAAAGGGAGGAGGAGGACTCTAGCACTTGTTTACAACACTTTTACACCCCCAACAACTCAAGATTATCTCAATGCTTTCGTACCTTTTCATGCAGAAAAGGATAGGGTTTTTATAGGCCCCAATGGCTTTAAAATTAGATTCAAAAAGTGTCACATCCTCGGAATCCAGGGTATTGGCGGTACCACCATCGTTACTGGGCAGTACTACCACTGCTAATTTGACTCTAGGCGATACTACCACCGAACAGGGGCGGTACCATCTCTGACAGCACTACTACCGATGGTACCGCCACCCAGTCTGGGTGGTACCACCGCCCAGATATCCTGGGGCACTATCTTCCAAGTGATGCCACCGCCGGCCCTAGTGTTGCCACCGCCAGCCAATAATTCAGGGATTGAATTGGGTGCTCAATTCGGCCCAATTTAGCCCTATTAAAGGGCCCAATTGGCCCATAATTAAGTTAGTGGGATTACCTCCCAATCCTAACTTAATTTATGCTCTAACTATGACAATTAAGATAATTTACAATGCATCTTGTTCCGGTGCGTCAATTACTCTTTCGGCGAGCTTCCGACGTACTTTCGGTGAATATCCGACGAACTCTCGGTAATGTTTCGGCGGACTCCCGGCAAGCTCCTGGAATTTATGACGATCTTCTTGGCGAGTTTCGACGAGCTTCTATGGCAAGCTCTTGGACTTTTTGGTTAGTTCCCGCAGAACTTCTGACGAACGTCCGGACTTCCATTGAACTCTCGAACTCCCAATAAGATCTCGATCTTGACTCCGGCACAACACCTGCTTTATGTCTTACTGTCATCGTAGTTAATCCTGCACACATTTCTTAACATATAGATTAGATCAAACAACTTACAATTGACTTCATCATCAAAATTCGAGATTCAACAATCTCCCCCATTTTGATGATGATAATCAATTGATGACGGAGTTAACCTTAACTCCCCCTATCTATATGTCATACTTGAGAAAAGACATTCTTGAATTCAAGGCCTTTGAATTCAAGAAACAAATTGATAAGTTAAGTTCATTTAAACTTATGAATACACACATCATGATTCTTATCATGATCTAACATTCTTAAAATGATGTCAAGGCATGACATCCATTTTCAAGTATGATATTTCAAATATGAAAGATGACAAAGATAGCAATTCATCATTCTATGGCAAGATATCAATTGTAAAATAGCAAGTTAAGCTATGGATATCTTATCAAATTTTATCAAGCAAACATTTCAAGTATATATGATGAAATACATTGCATATATTTATTATTAATTTATCATATTTTGGTATTATTTCTCTCCCTTTGTCATCAACAAAAAGGAGAATGATTCAACAATGCAAGTGTGGTAAAAATTCATGCCATATTTCAGTTTGTATACCAATCATATTTCAAGCATTCATGACATAGTATCATTCAAAAGTTCTCTATATTAAAAGTTATAAACATTAAAGAGATAGCTTCCTTCAACTTCTCCCCTTTTATTTTTCATTAAAATTTCGCATGAAGAAGGAAAGTATGGAGTAAAATCCATTGAGAACAAACTTTACAAAATTATTTGAATCAAATAAAAAATGATAAAAGAGTTTCATTAAATCATGCTTCAATTTTCATAAGGATCAAAATATTCATGTGAAATTAAATCCTCATTCTTGTAAGTGTTCATCTCATACAAAAAAAAAATTCATAAAAATTCTTCCTTTATTAAGAAAGAATTCATGTGAAAGAATCATCATATGAAGGATAAAAAAAATTTCTTGAATAAACCTTCATAATGAGAGGAACATCTCATCAAATCCATTTCTTATTAAAAATTCACAAGAGATAAATCCATGAGCGATGCATTTGTTAATTAATTCCATGTATCAAAAATCATTAAGTGATGGAGCAAGGGTATGAGGTAAACTTGATAACAGGGAAGATAAAAATGAAATAGATTCATGAAAGCTCCATTTAAGAAATACATTAAGTGAAAGATAGTCCGGAAAAGATATATATCAAATTCATGCATTCGAACAAATTAACATTCCTAATTCTCTTCTAATAAAATTATATTGTTCTTCACTTAAAGTTTTGTAAAGATATCGGCTAATTGATGTTTTGTATCAATAAACTCTAAGATTACATCATGATTATTAACATAATCTCATATAAAGTGATACCTAATACCAATATGTTTAGTTCTAGAATGTTGAATGAGATTTTTTGTTAAACATATTGCACTTGTGCTATCACATTTTATGGAAATATTTTTAAGATGAATCTTGTAATCTTCTAAAGTATTTTTCATCCACACAACTTGTACACAACATGCACTAGCTGCAATATGCTCGGCTTCAGTTGTAGATAGTGCAACCAAATTTTGTTTCTTGGAAGACCAAGAAACAAATACTTGTCCTAAAAATTGATATATTCTGGATGTAATTTTTCTATCTAATCTACATTCAGCAAAATCCGTATCAGCATATGCAATTAGTTCAAAGTTCTTGGATTTTGGATACCATAATCCAAGATTAGTGATACATTTAAGATATCTAAGAATTCTCTTAACTACTTTAAGATGAGATATCTTAGGATTAGATTGAAACTTAGCATAAAGTCCTACATTAAACATGATATCCAGTCTAGTTGCAGTGAAGTAAAGTAAACTTCCTATCATACCTTTATAAGCTTTTTGATCAAAGCTTTCTCCACTTTCATCAATTTCTAACTTAGTGGAGGTGCTCATAGGAGTGTTGATAGCCTTTAAGCTATCCATATTAAACCTTTTTAGCAAATCTAAATCATATTTTGTTTGACTAAGAAATATACCATTACTTAGTTGTTTGATTTGTAAGCCCAAAAAAAAATTTAATTCCCCCATCAAACTCATTTCAAATTCAAGACTCATATTTTTAGCAAATGACTCACATAGAGATTCATTCGTATAACCAAAAATAATATTATCAACATAAATTTAAACAATAAAAAAATTATTTTTAAAATTTTTGATAAATAATGTAGCATCGACCTTTTCTTTAGAGAAATTATTTTCAATAATAAATGAGCTAAGTCTCCCATACCAAGCCCTTGGAGCTTGTTTCAAACCATAGAGAGCTTTAGATAATTTAAACACATGATTAGGGAGATTATCATTTTCAAATCCGGGAGGTTGTTCAAAATAAACTTATTCAAAAATAAAGCCATTAAGAAAAGTACTTTTAACATTCATTTGAAATAACTTAAAATTGTTACTACTAGCATAGGCAAGGAGCATCCTTATGGCTTCTAATTGTGCCACATGAGCGAAGGTCTCTTCATAATCGATACCTTCTTCTTGGTTGAAACCTTTGGCCACTAATTTAGCCTTGTTTCGAACCACAATACCAAATTCATCTTGCTTGTTTCTAAAGATCCATTTAATACCAATAACTAAATGGTCACTTGACCTAGGAACAAGCTCCCATACCTCATTTCTCTCAAATTGATTTAACTCCTCTTGCATTGCGATGACTCGGGAATCATCTTTCATGGACTTGTCAATATATTTAGGTTCAATTTGGGACAAAAAAGCAATGTTTGCATAGAAATTCTTAAGAGAGAAACGAGTTTGAACCCCTTTAGATGTGTCTCCTATTATTAGCTCCTCAAGATGAGCATCTATATACTTACATTCTTTCAATAAAGAAGGTTCAGAAGAAGATGTATCTAAGTTGCTAGAAGGAGAAAGAGATTCATTCAAGTTCAAAGTATCAAAATTAAGATCATCATCAAAATTATTTTTCTTAACTTCGAAAATTTCATTAAAAATCACATGAATTGATTCTTCTATAATTAAAGTTCTTTTGTTAAAGATATGAAAAGTTTTAGAAATGGAATAATAACAAAGAAAAATTCTTTCATCGGATTTTGCATCAAACTTTCCTAAGGTATCTTTTTCATTCAATATAAAGCATTTACATCCGAAAACTTTAAAATATGAAACATTGGGTTTTTTTATTATTCTACAACTCATAAGGAGTTTTGGAAAGTAAAGGTCTTATTAGAACCCTATTCATGACATCGCATATCGTATTTACAGCTTTGGCCCAAAAATATTTGGGTAGGCTATATTCATTTAACATGGTTCTAGCCATTTCTTGTAAGTTTCTATTCTTTCTTTCTTCTACTCCATTTTGTTAAGAATTTCTTGGAGTAGAGAAGTTGTGGTTGTATCCATTAGATTCACAAAATTTTTGAAAATCACGATTTTGTAATTCACCACCGTGATCACTTCGAATTGATGAAATCATAAAACCTTTTTTATTTTGAACAAGTTTACAAAACTTAGAGAAATACTTAAAGCAATCATTTTTATGTGCTAAGTAAGTCCATGTGTATCTACTAAAATCATCCACAATGACAAATGCATATTTGCTACCTCCTAGGCTTGATGTAGCAATTGGTCCGAACAAGTCCATATAGATCAATTGCAAAGGTCTAGAGGTGCTTATTTGGTTCTTAGGTTTGAAGCTATCTTTTATTTATTTTCCTAGTTGACATGTATCACACACATTATCCTTGATGAACTTGATATGAGAAATTTCTCTTACAAGTTCTTTATATGAAATTTAAGAGATTAGTTTCATGTTAGCATGACCTAATCTCATATGCCAAAGCCAAGCATCATCATTCAAAACCGAAAAATATATTTCATTACAAAGATCATTAATATTAATAATATATATTTTATTTTATTTTAATGCAATCATAGATGTGTTTTTGTATGATTTTTAATAATGTAAGCATTAGATTCAAATCTAACAATATATCCTTTATCACATAAATTGACTAATACTCAAAAGGTTATGCTTTAAACCATCAACTAACAATACATCTTCAATAAGAAGGTTGAATTTGTTACCTATGGTTCCTTTGCCAATGATTTTACCCTTGTTGTTGTCTCCGAAGGTGATATACCCTTCATCTAGGCTAGTGAGCTTAGAGAAATGAGATGGATCTCCGATCATGTATCTTGAGCATCCATTATTAAGGTACCATCTCTTGCTTCTAGTTTGTGATGGTACATTTTTCTATAAAAAGAGATGATTTTTAAGTACTCATTTGATCTTGGGTGCCTCAAAATTCGATCTACATAACTTATCATATTGCATTAAGTCATTTGAGGTTCTTTTAGGAAC
Source organism: Musa acuminata subsp. malaccensis (assembly GCF_000313855.2). Lineage (NCBI taxonomy): Eukaryota > Viridiplantae > Streptophyta > Magnoliopsida > Zingiberales > Musaceae > Musa > Musa acuminata. The sequence continues at coordinate 208,683 of NW_008991770.1, forward strand.
CCAAATCAATTTATGTGGACTATATTCTTTGAATGGACATTTGTACGCAATATATCCAGGTTTACAACAAAAGTTATATTTGGTGTAAGGTGATATATGTAAGGTAGGGCCTTTAATAAAGGTGGTTGGATTTTGATGAGAGCTACTCACAAATCTGATTCCGCTTTTCCTATGAATGTGACCTTTGTTGGCAATGATCATGTTCAAGGACTTGCTACCAACCTCAAATTTCTTCAAGGTATCTTTGAGTAGCAAGTTTTCTTTTTGAAGTATTTCTAAATCATGGCATTTTGTGTAGGGAGCTAAGCTATTTTTATGCTCAATCTTTACTCTATCAAAATTGCTAATAAGAGAAGCATATTCTTTTTTCAAACAATTGTACTTTTTACTCAAAATTTTACATTCATCAAATAATTCATGAAAATCACTTGAAAGCTCATCGAAAGTTAAATTTGTATCTAATGAATTTGTTACCTCATCTCCAATCGTCATTAGTGCATAGTAAACAACTTGCTCAGTGTTGGTTGACTCCTCTTCTTCGGAAGCGCTTGAGTCGTCCCATGTAGCTTTGAGCGCCTTCTTCTTTAGTTGCCTTCTCTTTGCTTGGGGACATTCACTCTTGAAGTGTCCTGACTTCTTGCATTCATCGCATATCATTTGTTCTTTCTTTGGTTCAAATTTATTTTTAGTATCATTTTTGAATTTATTTATTTTTATAAATTTTTTAAATTTTCTTGTTAATAGTGCCAAGTCTTCATCAAGGTCTTTATCACTTGAGTTTTCTTTTAAGTAGTCTTCTTGTGTTCTCCGTGCTATATCCTTCCTGTTCTTTGGAAGGGTGTCCTCAAGCTCTTCATGAGCTTTACATGTCATTTTATAGGTCATTAGTGACCCTATTAGTTCTTCAAGAAGAAAGTTATTTAGATCTTTAGCCTCTTGAATAACCATTATTTTAGGGTCCCAATTTTTTGGTAGGGATCTTAAAATCTTATTAACAAGTTCAAAATCTGAGAAACCTTTACCAAGTCCCTTTAAACCATTGATGACATCCATAAATCGGATGTATATGTCTCCAATGGTCTCACTTGGTTTCATTCGAAACAACTCATAAGAATGCACCAAAAGATTAATTTTTAACTCCTTCACTCTACTAGTGCCTTCATGAGTCACTTCGAGTGTGTACCAAATGTCAAAAGCCATTTCATAAACTAATACTCGATTAAACTCATTTTCATCTAATGCACAAAACAAGGCATTCATAGCCTTTCGTTTAAAGCGAAAGTCTTCTTCTCCAAATCATTCCAATCGTTCATTGGAAGAGAACTTTTGAAAACTATTTTCTATAATATTCTATAATTCAAAATCCATTGAAATTAGGAAGATCCTCATTCTAGTCTTCCAATATGTGTAATCCATCCCATTGAACATATGCCGACGTGTAATTGAATGACTCTCTAGGTTGCCGACAAATGTCATCTCTCTTGGGTTTAAAACTAAATGAGAGTGAACTTTGCTCTGATACCAATTGTTATGATCAAGAGCGGCACTAAGAGGGGGGATGAATTAGTGCAATGAAAAACTTTTACAATTTCAAAAGTCTACGTTTCGATTAAAACTAACTCCGACGAAAATCGTTTCGTAAGGAGTTTAACTTGAAAGCTTATGTGAGTATAGAGAAGGTAGTAAGAAGGTAATGTAGCTTGCAGTAATGAAACTTGCACAAATTGAAAAGAAACTAGAATTTAGAGTAATTCGGTCAACATGACCTACATCCACTTTCGGATTCCTCCTCCGACGAGGTCTTCAGCGTCCATTAAAGGCCCTTCCTTCAATAGGTGAAGACCAACCACCTCTTTTATAGCTTTATCACCTTTTCACGGGTTTAGGAGAGAACCCTTACAAGTCTCACTCCTCTCTTTAATTATCTCAAAACTTAGAAAGGGAGGAGGAGGACTCTAGCACTTGTTTATAACACTTTTACACCCTAACAACTCAAGATTATCTCAATACTTTCCTACCCTTTTATGCAGAAAAGGGTGGAGTTTTTATAGGACCTTACGAGGGCTATTGAGTGTTGATAGATGATCATCCACTCTCGGCGTCATGAGAGAAATATCCCATGTGTTCTTGCTCAGACAAATCCCTGGCCAAGGTCATTCGGGTTGAGAGAGAAAGAGTTATCCGGGAGAATCCGATTAGAGCGAGACTCAAGTAGAAACCGTATGGGTCTGACAGCACCATGCTCGATATACGGTCTCTAGGATATTAGATGGATGAGGGACTATAGGTACACGGTAACTAAGGATAGACAGGTCCAATGGATTGGATTCCCCTATATCGTCTGGGGACTACGGCGTAGTGGCCTAGTACGTCCGTAGCCGATGAGTCGAGTGAATTATTACATAGATAATAATTCACTGAGTTAGAAGGAGTTCTGACAGGTATGACTCACGGCCAGCTCGATATTGGGCCAAGAGGGTCACGATGGTACTATCGTCGAACAGGGGCGGTGTCACCGTTGGCAACACTGCTGCCGATGGTACCACCACCCAGTCTGGGCAGTATCACCACCCAGTCTTGGCGGTACCACTGCCCAAATATCCTGGGGCACTATCTTCTAGGTGGTGCCACTACTGACCAATAATTCAAGGGCTGAATTGGGCCGAATTAGAATTGGGTGCTCAATTCGGCCCAATTCAACCCTATTAAAGGGCCCAATTAGCCCATAATTAAGTTAGTGAGATTACCTCCCAATCCTAACTTAATTTATGCTCTAACTATGATAATTAAGATAATTTATAGCGCATCTTGTTCCGGTGCGTCAATTACTCTTCCGGTGAGCTTCCAACGTACTTCCGGTGAACATCCGATGAACTCTTGGCAATGTTCCGGCGGACTCCCGACAAACTCCTGAAATTTACGACGATCTTCTTGGTGAGTTCCGATGAGCTTCTATGGCAAGCTCCTGGACTTCTCGGTTGGTTCCCGTAGAACTTCCGATGAACGTCCGGACTTCCGTTGAACTCTCGAACTCCCAATGAGATTTCGATCTTGACTTCGGCACAACACCTGCTTTATGTCTTAATGTCATCATGGTTAATCCTGCATAATTTTCTCAACAAATAGATTAGATCAAACAACTTACAATTGACTTTATCATCAAAATCCGAGATTCAATAGAAACTACCTATCATACCCTTATAAGCTTTTTGATCAAAGCTTTCTCCACCTTCGTCAATGTCTAACTTAGTGGAGGTACTCATAGGAGTATTGATAGCCTTTGAACTATCCATATTAAATCATTTTAACAAGTCTAATGCATATTTTGTTTGATTAATAAAAATGTCATCATTAAATTATTTGATTTGCAAGCCTAAAAAGAAAGTTAATTTACTCATTAAACTCATTTCAAATTCTTGGTTCATACTTTTGGCAAATGATTCATATAAAGATTAATTCGTAGAACCAAAAATAATATTATCAACATAAATATGAATAATAAGAAAATTATTTTTAAAATTTTTAATAAATAATGTGGTATCAACCATACCTTTAGAGAAATTATTTTGAATAAGAAAGGAACTAAGTCTCTCATACCAAGCCCTTGGGGCTTGTTTTAATCCACAGAGAGTTTTAGTCAATTTGAAAACATGATTAGGGAAATTATAATTCTCAAATCTGGGAGGTTATTAAATATAAACTTCTTCGGAAATAAAACCATTAAGAAAAGCACTTTTAATGACCATTTGAAATAACTTAAAATTATTACTACTAGTATAGGTAAAGAGCATCCTTATGACTTTTAATCATGCTACAAGAGTGAAGGTTTCTTCATAATCGATACCTTCTTCTTGGTTGAAACCCTTGGCCACTAATCTAACCTTATTTCTAACCACGATACCAAATTCATCTTGCTTGTTTCTAAATACCCATTTAGTACCAATAACTAAATGGTCATTTGGGCATGAAACAAGCTTCCATACCTTATTTCTCTCCAATTGGTTCAACTCTTCTTGCATTACGGTAACCCATGAATCATCTTTCAAGGCTTCGTCAATGTATTTAGGTTCAATTTGGGAGAAAAGCGGTGTTGGCACAAAAATTCTTCAGAAAAGAATGAGTTTGAACCCCTTTTAATGTGTCTCCTATGATTAGCTCCTTAGGATGAGCATCTACATACTTCCATTCCTTGGGTAAGGATGTTTTGAAAGAAGATGCATTTCAGTTACTAGATAGAGAAAATGTTCATTTAAATTTAAAGCATCAAAATTAAGATCATCATCAAACTCATTTTTCTTAACTTCAGAAACTTTATTAAAAACAACATGAATAGACTCTTCTATAACTAAAGTTCTTTTGTTAAAAATATGAAAGGCCTTAGAGATAGAAGAATAGCTAAGAAAAATTCCTTCATCGAATTTTACAGCAAATTTTTCTAAGGCATCTTTTTCATTCAAGATAAAACAGTTACATCTAAAAACTTTAAAATATGAAATGTTAGGTTTTTTGTTGTTCCACAACTCATAAGGAGTTTTGGAAAGTAATGATCTTACTAGAACCCTATTCATGACATAGCATGTTGTATTTACGGTTTCGACCCAAAAATATTTGGGTAGGCTATGTTCGTGTAACATGGTTCTTGCCATTTCTTATAAGTTTCTATTTTTTCTTTCTACTACTCCATTTTGTTGAGGATTTCGTTGAGTAGAGAAATTATGGTTGTATCCATTTGATTCACAAAAATCTTGGAAATCACGGTTTTGAAATTCACCACTATGATCACTTCGAATTCATGAAATCATAAAACCATTTTTATTTTGAATAAGTTTACAAAACATAGAAAAATACCTAGAGCAATCACTTTTGTGTGCCAAGAAGTAAGTCCAAGTGTATATACTATAATCATCCATGATGACAAAGGCATATTTGCTACCTCCTAGGCTTGATGTAGCAATTGGTCTAAACAAGTCCATATGGATCAATTGTAACGGTCTAAAGGTGCTTATTTAGTTCTTTGGTTTGAAACTACCTTTTATTTATTTTCCTAGTTGACATGCATCACACACATTGTCTTTAACGAACTTGATGTGAGGAATTCCTTTTTTAGATGAGATTTGAGATATTAGTTTCATGCTAGCATAATATAATCTTTTATGCTAAAGCTAAGCATCGTCATTCAAAGTCGAAAAACATATTTCATTATAAAGATCATCAATGTCGATAGCGTATATATTATTTTATTTTAAGACAATCATAGATGTGTTTTCGTGTGATTTTTTAATAATGCAAGCATTGGATTCAAATCTAATGATGTATTCTTTATCACACAATTGACTAATGCTCAAAAGGTTATGCTTTAAGCCATCAACCAACAACACATCTTTAATAAAAAAGTTAGATTTGTTACCTATAGTTCCTTTGCTAATGATTTTACCCTTGTTATTGTCATTGATAATGACATATCCTTCGTCTAAGCTAGTGAGCTTAGAGAACTGAGATGGATCTCCGGTTAGATATCTTGAGCAACCACTATCAAGGTATCATCTCTTGCTCCTAGCTTATGACAATAAACATTTCTACAAAAAATGGATGATTTTTAGGTACCCATTTGACTTTGGGTGCCTCAAAAATTGATCTACATAACTTATCATATTGCATTAGGTCATTTAAGGTTCCTTTAGGAACCCAAATCAATTTATGTGGACTATATCTCTTAAATGGACATTTGTACGTAATATGTCCAAATCTAGAACAAAAGTTTCATTTGTTTTGGGATGAAACATGTAAGGTAGAGACTTTAACAAAGGTGGTTGGATTTTGGTAAGAGCTACTCACAAATCCAATTCCACATTTTCTATGAACGTGACTCTTATTAACAAGAATCATGTTCAATGGCTTGCTACCAACCTCAAACTTTTCTAAGGTTTCTTTGAGTAGCAAGTTTTGCTTTATAAGTGTTTCTCATTCATTGCATTTTGGGCAAGCTAAACTATCATCATGCTCAATTTTTAGTCTATCAAAATTATTAACAAGAGAAGCATGCTCCTTTTTTAACAATTTATATTTTTTACTAACTAATTTGTATTCATCTAATAAATCATGAAAAGCACTTGGTAATTCATCAAAAGATAAATTTGCATCTGATGAACTGCTTACCTCATCTTCAATAGCCATTAGTGCATAGTGAGCAACTTGCTCAGTGTTGGTTTGCTCCTCTTCCTCAGATGCACTTGAGTCGTCCAACGTTGCTTTAAGAGTCTTCTTCTTTGGTTATTTCTTCTTTGCTTGGGGACATTCGCTTTTGAAATGTCCTGACTTCTTGCATTCGTAGCATATAACTTGTTTTTTCTTGGGTTCAAATTTATTTTCAGTGTCATTTCTAAATTTATTCCTTTTTATAAATTTTTTGAACTTTCTTGTCAAGAGTGTCAAGTCATCATCATAGTTCTTATCACTTGAATTTTCTTTCAAATGGTCTTCTTGAGTTCTTAGTGTCATATCCTTCCTATTCTTTGGAAGGTTATTCTTAAGCTCTTCATAAGCATTACATATCATCTTATAAGTCATTAGTGACCCGATTAGTTCTTCGAGAAGAAAATTATTTAAATTCTTGGCCTCTTGAATGACTGTTACTTTAGGGTCCCATCACTTTGGAATGGATCTTAAGATTTTATTAACAAGTTCAAAATCTGAGAAACTTTTACTAAGTCCTTTTAGACTATTGACGACATCCGTAAATCAGGTGTATATGTCTCCAATGGTCTCACTCGGTTTCATCTGAAACATGTCATAAGTATGGACTAAAAGATTAATTTTTGACTCCTTTACTCTACTAGTGCCTTCGTGAGTTACTTCGAGTTTATGCTAAATATCAAAAGCTATTTCACAAATCGACACTCGATTGAACTCGTTTTTATCCAAAGCACAAAACAAGACATTCATAGCCTTAACATTTAGAGTGAAAGTCTTCTTCTCCAACTCATTCTAATCATTCATTAGAAGAGAAGACTTTTGAAAGTCATTTTCTACAATGTTCGATAATTCAAAATCCACAGAAATTAGAAAAATCCTCATTCTAGTCTTTTAATAGGTGTAGTTTGTTCCATTGAACATGGGTGGATGCATATTTGAGTGACCCTCTTGGTTACCGAAAAATATCATCTCTCTTGGGTTTCAAACCAAATGAGAGTGACCGAGCTCATATACCAATTGTTAGGATAAAGAGCAGCACTAAGAGGGAGGGGGGAGGGGGGAGTGAATTAGTGCAATGAAAGAAATCATTAATTCCGAAAAATATTCATTTCGATTCAATCCGTTTTAGAAAGATATTGTGTTAGAATATATGGCCCTTTATAATTGAATAAGATAGAATAACTAATTGGGTTCCGTTGCGATATTTTAGCCAATAAAGACTAAGTCCACTACGGAACGATTCCTCGGAGATATTCTTGATGGGATTGAATCGAAATATGTTATGCTAACATATTGAACTTGAAAGCATTCGTAAGAGTACAAAGAGAAGGTTAAGGAAGTTTACAGTAATGTAAATTGCATAAATAGAAAAGCAAACCAGAATTTAGAGTGGTTCGATCATTGTGACCTATATCCACTTCTGATTCCTCCTCTATCGAGGTCACCAGCATCCACTAATGGCCTTCCTTAAATAGGCAAAGACCAACCACATTTTACAACTCTTTCTCCTTTTACCGGGTTTAGGAGATAACCCTTACAAGCCTCACTCCTCTTTCTTGAATGGTTACAAAGCTAAAAGAGGGAGAAGGAGGAATCTTCTTACTTTTACAACACTTTTAACACCCCAAACACTTACATTTTTTCACACTTTTGATTACAAGTTGTTACCCTTTCATGCAGAAAAGGGTAGAGTATTTATAGGCCCCAATGACTTTTAAATTGGAGCCAAAAAATGTCACTTCCCAGGATTTCAGGGTATTGGCAGTACCATCGCCATTATTGGGTGGTACTACCACTTGCAGACTGACACTGGGTGGTATGATCGCCTGACAGAGCTTAGAGACTAAGCTCTAGCGGTACTACCGCCTGACAGCATTAACTGTCAACAGTACCACCACCCAGAACACTTGGGAGATCGAGTCCCAAGCGGTGCCACCGCCGGCCGTGATTTCAGGTGCTGAATGAGCTATTTAATCCAGCCCAATTTAGCCCTATTAAGGGTCGAGTTGACCCCTAATTGAGTTAGTGTGATCACCTCCCAATCCTAACTCAATTAATGTTCTAACTACAATTAAGGCAAGCAATTAGTTCGGTATGTCGATTTTTCTCTCGGTAATCCTCTAGCGAACTTCTCGGCGAGTCTTCCAGCGCGTTTCCGATGAACTCCTGACAAACTCTTAGCGATCTTCCGATGAACTCTCGATGATCTTTAGATGAACTCTCGGTGATCTTTCGATGAACTCTCGGCGATCTTTAGACGAGCTCTCACTGAGCGCCCGGTACATCATTTGAATCTTTGACTCTGGCCCATTATCTATTTTACGCCTTATGGCTATCGTAGTTAATCTTGCATACTTATCTCAACACATAGATTAGGTCAAAAAATTTACCAATTGATTTTATCATCAAAATCCGAGATTCAACAAAAGGCACTAGTAGAGTTAAAGATTTTAAGATAAATCTTTTGATGCATAATTTTGAGTTGTTTCATATGAAACTAAGCGAAACCATTGGAGACATGTACACCCATTTTATAGATGTCGTCAATGGTTTAAAAGCTCTTGGCAAATATTTTTTAAATTTTGAACTTGTTAATAAATTTTTACGATCACTTTCTAAAAATTGGGATTCAAAAGTGATGGTAATACAAGAAGCAAAGGACCTAACAACCTTGCTACAAATGCAAGAAGTTGGGGCACTCTAAAGATGAGTATATAAAACTGAAGAAGTTACCAAAGAAGAAGGAAGCACTCAAGGACGAATCAAGCGCATCTGAAGATGATGAGTAAACAAACAAAGATGAGGTGGCCTTTCATAATGAGTTATGTAACTCACCCGAGGTGGCCTTTCACAATTTAAAATTAGTTTAGAAAAATTATATATATAAAAATAAAAATTTGAGCATAAAATTTGCATGTTAACTCCTAGCACTAAGCATGAAAATTATGTTAGGAATGAGTCAGTACTAAGAGAGGGGGGGGGGGGGATGTGAATTAGTGTAGCAGATAAATCACGTCGGTTTTAAAATTTTTCGTTCAATTAAAATCAATCTCGGAAAGATGTTAACTTGAAACACGTTCATATGAGTGTACAGCTAAAGTAAAGAGGAAGTATAGCAGTTTACAATTAAAGTAAAGAGAAAAACAGAAATACAAACCGAGTTTATAGTGGTTCAATCATCGTGACTTAATTGTATCTTCTCCCTTTAGAAAAACTTTCTAAATACTAGGAAGAAAGGACTCTACTCTTCAAGAGAGATTATAATTTTTACTTAAGGATTCTTTTCCCCTTTTTAACTCACTTTCTTGCTCTACCAAGTAGGAAAGAGTGGGGTATTTATAGGCCCCAAATGGATTCAAATTTGGAGCCCAAAATTTAAATCCCCGAGATTTTAGGATACGGGTGGTACCATCGCCTACACTAGGTGGTACCATAGCCTACGGCCTAACACTGGGCGGTACCACTGCCCAGTCTAGCGGTACCACTACCTGATAGTCTCGAAGATCGAGTTTTTCGAGTTTTCCAACTCCAGCAGTTCTACTGCCTGTTCTAGCGGTGCCACCGCTTCACCCAACATTTGGGTCATTGAATAGGCCTCCCAATGAGTCTAAATCACTTCCAATTTAGGCCCAATTGGCCCCTAATTGAGTTAGTCCAATTTCAACTCAATTATGTGCTAACTATGAATTTTAAGGCATACACTAAGCTAAATAAGTCTAATAAGTCTAGGTTTCTTCCGGCGAGCTTCCGACAAACTTCCAACGATCTCTCGGCAATATTCCAGTGGACTTCCGGCAAGCTCCTGGACTTTACAACGATCTTCTTGGTAAGTTCTGACGAGCTTCTTTAGCAACCTCCTAGACTTCTCGGTCAATTCCCACAGATCTTTCAATAAATGTCCGAACTTCCAACAAACTCTTGAACTCTTAATGAAATATCGTTCTTGACTTTGGGACTTCATTTTGCTTTATACCTTAATCGCTATCATAGTTAATCTAGCACACTGAAAACCTATTTCGATCTATACAATTATTACAAAGCTTGAATTAACTGTTGTCCAGCATATCATTGGCTCATCAATGCTTGGTCAATTCTTCAGCGCATTATCCTCTCTTACGGCCTATTGCTCAATCGGCCAGTTGACCTCCGCAACTTTGATTTCCTTGGCGTAATTTTCGCTCTTCTTGGTTCGATGCCCGAACCCATGGCCCGAGGCCTTTTTTCGATACGTCGACCGATCCTTCGGTTCGACATCCAATCTTCTGACATGTTTTCCTCCGGTCCAACATGATTCTTCCTACTTTAATTGTCTCTCTTTGATCGAAGCTTCCAACGTTACTCAAAACGTAGATCAAATCATAAACACTATCAATTGGTTTCAATATCAAAATCTGAGATTCAACAATCTTCCATTTTTTTATGATAACAACCAATTGATGACGGAGTTAACCTTAACTCCTCATATCAATATGCCATATTGATAGAACTCTTGAATTCAAGTTAAAACAAATTTAATTATGAATATATGGAACATATTATGTGCATATCATTGCAGTGCATGTATCATTATCATAAGTTTTGCATGTATCATCATAAATATTTCAAATCATCATGATATTAAAATATCAAAGTATGTTACATCCTACCATATATAATTCTCATATCATCATATCTTCTCCCCCTTTGTCATCAACAAATTGGAGAATACAACTATCAAGTTTTAGAGATATATAATTTCAAATCATTACATTATAAACATAATCTCAAGTTTTATCATCATGTAAGCTAGTAATTTCTTTCTTCTCTTTTGAGAAGTGCATGCTAGCAATTTTTCTTCCTTGCAAGTTTTTCTCCTTGCAATTTGTAAGCTAGCAAATTTATATCATTTTAGAGTATGTAAGCTATCGAATTTTATACATATGAAAGTTAGCAAAATTTTACATCTTTTGAGATATACAAGATAGACTATTTTTGCATCTTCTTGAAATGTGTAATTTAGCAAACATTGCTTCTCTTGAGATTTGTAAGATAACACTTCTTGTTTCTCTTTTGAGATGAGCAAGCTAGCAAGTTTGCTTCTTTTGTAATGTGCAAGTTTCTAAATTTTATATCTTAGCTAGCAATTTTTCTCCCCCTTTATCATTGTCAAAAAGAAGGGAAGAATATAATGTTATAATTCTTTTCCCTTTACATCAATTTTTAAATCATGACAAAGTTAAAGTATCAATCTTTTTTCAATATGTTTGTGCATCATTATAGTTTCAAATTAAAACATACACAATTTTAAAACCTTATATTTCATCCTTCATGCATGATACAAAAAAATCGATCATTACTTTGGGCATATCATATATTATACTCAAGCATTCATGATACATCATTTTGGGCATCACATATATGATGCTAAGACATTGAAATTTTTAAGTATTTATCAACATTTTGATCATGATACCAAACATTCATCATTTTTCCCATGCATGATACTAAGGCATTCATGATACCAAATATTAAATCAATATTTTTAAGCATTTGTCACTTCATGATTATTTGTACCAAACATTCATCATTTATTTTCTCCCCCTTTGTCATAAGCAAAAAGAGGAGAATAATAATATAATGGTGCAATTCATTTCCCTTTTCATCAATTTTTAAATTATTACATAAAGAATATTAAGAAAAATTAATTTGGTGATGAGTTATACTTCATGAAAATAAGGGAGTATCCAAACATGAAAGAAAAATCAATTTATGTATACAATGTTCCAAACATCAAAGCACATCATCTCAAGTTGTGAGTAA
>NW_008991770.1:295286-310440 GCF_000313855.2 Musa acuminata subsp. malaccensis
ACGATCCCGTGGTTTTTCCCACATCGGGTTTTCCACGTTAAAAAGATTTGGTCTCACTGTGTGATTGATTTATTGTTCTATTGTTTATGTTGTGTTGATTGATATTAGCATTTTGATATCAAATTGGTATTTTGATGAGGAACATATTTTGATACACAAAGAGGAAAAAAATTATTCCGCACATGTTTCTTCCGAATACAAACCTCATTCCAATGTAGATCAAACTGACACCACTGTCTTCAATTCTTAAATACCTAGCCGACTCTTCCGTACCCTCTAAAACTCCCGATCTAATATCAGTATTTGTATCTGACATTCCAAACTCGAACGCTTATACTGCTTTCTTTCATTCCCACCCACGTTGTCGCTTATAGGCTTTTAGGCTTCTACTGTTATACCTAAGCCTCACTTTACTGTCTGTTTATCATTCCCCAGCTACTGCCTCCCGGGCTACTTACTACGAGAATCGAATAACTCTAAAAAAGAATGTGTTTGTGTGGGCAAGCAGACTTTAACTACTAACTACCAGCCTGGCACTGCCCCCTCAAAGTTCACGGTAGAATTACCCGCTTTCATGCTCTAACTACTGACTTGCAGTCACCCTTCTTGGCGCTAAGTTGACAGCTTCCATCACTGCTAATGAGAAACGAACTGATGACTTCAATGCCTATATGCGATTGTCAACCTTAATATAAATCTGGAGGGAGAGAATCAGAAGAAGCAGAAGCAGCTTCCGCCAACAAAGAGAGGTTATGGCAGTAAGCCTAAGGTCTTATTATGTAGTGTCACATTCTGATTAGCAGCAGTTCGAGTGGCAATGTAGACGGGAAGATAATAAGAATGGTAGCCAGTACGGATAGAACTACTACAGATAAGTACATATAATAAGAAAACGAATGAAAAGAAGTATTACAAGACTCAAAGTAAGGGAAGGAAAGCAGTAGACTAGCACAGAGCCCCTAAAATAAAGAAATTCAGTGAAGAGTATAATCCTATAGACAGGTATCGAGAGTGGAGTTTATAATAGTAAGATTTCGATTCAGCAGTATTAGACTATATTTATACCCATAGTAGCATGGCCTATTATGGTTAACAGAGTAGCGGTAGTAAGCACAAGGGAATCCAAACAAGTAAATAAAAGAGTATAATCCGAGCTAACAGGACTTCAACAAGGCCAAGCAACGGGCCAAACAACGTATAATGTTGCGAGTTATAGGGGCAGATGATCTTGTCGACTTTACTTCTTCTGATTCATATCCAGTTCAATCTACAGGTTCAGATCTCAAACATGAATTTTCTCTTTCAATTCGAGCTAGGTGATCCTAGGCTTTCGCTTCTATATCTGTATAAGATGAAATTGGAACTAGTGATTCTCTTGATACAGCCGATTCCATTGTCGACTTCACTTAAGATATACTCATACTGATACTTATTGCAACTCCGTTGAGTGGGGTAATAAAGAATAAACAGGGAGTTGAAGAGTAAATAGTCGTCAGGTTGAATAACCTATGTGCTAAGGGAGTAGTAGAACTTCTGTTAGTTAGTTGGAGAACCCTTGCCCCTGTGCAAAGGGAGTCGTGGGACCCATGTTTTCAGCGATGATAAAATAGAGAACATTGCTAGAGAGGTGATTCTTATTACTCGTTATATGACCAACCAACTACAATTCCTGTTTTCGCCTCCCTCTCGCCAGCCTAGTTATTTTTCCTTATAGATAAAAAACACTTTATGCCTATACCCATCATATTTACAAGCAGTAGTAGGTCTGACGCTTAGTAATAGAATTGTTGATACAGAAACCCTTGCTTGTTGAGTTAAGTGAGTAGAGATTCTTTCTTTTCAATTGAAGTAATTAAGGCACTTGTGGAAATTCCTGTGTTACAGTAGCTACAGGTTAATACTCTAGTGTGGGCATACCGATTTTACATATAGAAGAGATAGACTAACAATAGTTACGTCATGGAAGAGCAATAATAGACAGTAGGGGAAGGCACATAGGCAGAAGCGAGGTTCGGGGTCAACAGTAGAATCATTTAAGACAAAATACAGGTTTAAAGGCAGGCTTGTTAGTCAGTAGGGGCAGGCTAACAGAAGGTATAGTCAGAATCTGAGATATGGATATCGTATTTTCATAAAGGGAGGGGGAAACATGGGATAAGTAATCAAACAAGTAAATCTAATACTTAACCCAAGGGGGATAGGACAGACCGATAGCCGTGATAGTAAGAATGCGGTAGGATAAGTCGGGTTGAAGCAAACACAAGTAAGTTGGGCTTGGAAGTTAATGAAGGGAGTCTCGGCTACTGGTGAGTTAGGCTTGGGTAGTTGAGTTCTATTCCGATTTACACTATTTCACTTCTTTGTTTGTATGCGCTGGATCAGCGTATCTATTCTCTTATCCTAAATATAATAGTAGAATGTCCTTCCTACAGCTAAGAAGCAGGAGATCAGGAGCAACAGATACTTAACCAAGGAATAAGGCATTGAATAAGAAAAGGTAGAATGAAACCTTGCCTCCAACCACATAACACAGAGTTAAACTCATCAGTGAAATAATGGCGAGAATAATTGGACTGGCGCTAACAATAACTCCATCAATCGGTGCTAACAGGAATGGAACAGCACAATAAAGAAGAGAACTCGAGCCTAGGAACAACCCTACTCTATCGAGCCTAGGAGCAACCCCACTCGATATTATTGCTTGTATTAATCGAAATGTATTAATAGAAAAACAAACTACCCGACTATCTTTGGGTAGTCCCAGCCAATGCTATTATTTGACGGCTCCATTGCTTAGCCCGCTGCTTGGCCATTCATTATTCTGTTTACTTATATGAGATATAATATAAGATATAAGACTTTCTTCTAGTTTCTTTAGGGGCCAAGCAGGCAGCTTTAAAGTAAGGGCAAGTAACGGCCAAGCAACTATGTAAGTTACGCGGCAGCGCCAAGCAACGGATAGACAAGCAACGGCGTAGCCGAGCAAGTAACTACTAATGTTACGCGGCAGCAAATAATCAGTCATAACGAAGTTATTACAATCTATGTTTTCGGCGTCAGCAATAATTAGTATGTTATAACAAAGTTATAACAATTCCTGTGTTCATATTGCGCGACAGGGCCGCAAGAGTTCCTGCAGTTATAACCAAGTCCTTTGTTCGTGTGTAGCGGCAGGGTTGTTTCGTAGTGGAAGACCACGTAGTCGGAGTAAGGATCACATAGTCAGAATAGAGGACCACGTAGTAAGATTCAAGGTAGAGTGAAAACCAGGCAAGTAGACAAGTAATATATAACTCTAAAACAACGGATATTCCCCTATCTCATTCCCAAACTATGGAACCTGAACCAGGCTCTACTGTATCTAGGGCTACCTCACCTGTATTTATTTCTTATTAATAGCAGTTCTGCTCTTGTACTTATTGGTCTGTTACTAATGAATTCACATACTTTATCTTACAGTAAGGAATCGGACCCTGTTGCCTCCACTAACTTCTTTCTTCCTATTCTTAATGTCCTTGCTTTCTTCCTTGGATGTACTTGTTTGATTCTGCCTTTGAAGTTTCATTATTAGTGTGCTTTTGCGGTTACTAAGTCCACAGAGGACTGTTTCATCCCAATCTAGTAGGTTGGTTCCCAGTTCCAAGGTAAAGTCTTATAGGAGTAATTACATCTCTAGTTAAGAGGGCTCCTCTTATTAGGTGCATTCCTTTAATTAGAGCAAAAAGCAGTCTAAAAACCATAGTTCTTTTCTGTTTTTCGCAGTTATTTTCTATATTTGTAGCTGTTTGTGCCGGTGCAATTATGATACCGATGAGTTCATCCTTGTCCTCTCAGCGCCCGCTCTTATACTAATGGGGTTAATTCCCAATGCAGGTAACTACACTCAATTCTGATAGGGGAGTGCACAGCATGGTGGATAAAGAGAACACCTTGTAGAGTTCAATTACGATACGGCGCCCAACGAACACTACTTTCTTGCATTCTTAGCCTTTGTATACGATATATCCTATGGTCTTATAGTTCCAGACAGACCAGTATCTCTATCCTGAATTATGTGTTTCATTTATTAGGTAGTGTTTCGTCCTTGCTCCTAGTAGTTGCTTTTTTCGGCTAGTCGTGACTTGTCTCTTGGAATACTAAGTGCAATTCTGATCTCTGCTGTTAAGAGCCCATTCTTGCTTTCCTGTCATTCATTCCGTGTTTCGTTCTTTCCAGTAGTAATTCAATTCTTTCTTTCCTTTATGAGTCTCGGTAGGGTTCTTCTGCTCCACTTTAGGTGCTATTGACATTGTTTAAAAGATCTGGATCAGTAGTTACAAGGCAGTAAGCAAGGGTTAGAAGCAGCAGTTACGGTATGAGTTATGAGTTTAGTTGTTGTAGGGTAGGGGGTAGTGTCCA
This sequence comes from Musa acuminata subsp. malaccensis, assembly GCF_000313855.2. Taxonomy (NCBI): domain Eukaryota; kingdom Viridiplantae; phylum Streptophyta; class Magnoliopsida; order Zingiberales; family Musaceae; genus Musa; species Musa acuminata. The sequence goes on from NW_008991770.1 coordinate 299,685, forward strand.
AGCCCTTAGGTGCAGTTCCATTATTTGTATGCCCGACAGACACTAGAGTTTTATTGGCATTGTTTTTACTCTTTATCTCGAGCTCGATTGTTTTTATTGGCACTTCAATTCCTGTTAGCACTGGTATCAGTTTCAAGCGGAGGATCCCCGACATAGTGTTTAAAGAATGAAAGCGAGGGGGGTTGGTTTACCGAGGAGAAAGGCAGGGCTAATAAGTTCAATCTAGAGTTACGAGAAGAGGTGTTGTTGATAGTAGTTCCAATCTGTATTATACAAGTGAAGGATTGAGTTTAGAACATAAGTCGCGTTAGTACTTGTTGAAGCCTCGGGAGCAGCAGTATAAGTCTTTGTTTGTTGTGGACTCCTGCTAGAATCTCCCTATTGTTAACAAGGCGTATGCCCTAAGCTAACTCTTTCGCTTATATGGTATAGATTAGAACACCTGTCTAATAGGCTGGAACCGCTGCTATCAACAATTGAACTACTGCTAACAAGACCTTACACGCCTACTGGAAGAAATAAAGAACTACCGCCATTAGAGAAAACTACAAATAGAATAGAAAAGGGAGCAACCGGATAAGGTATCATATAGCGCATAGGGAGATAGAAAACAACTAATGATAACAGAAATGGAACCGACGCTAACAGGAATGCGTCTATTACTGACAGGGCTTATATCGCTACTAACAATAAGATAACTCAAAGCAGAGAATCGAGTCCAGTTAGTGCTGTCTTGGAATGGTAGTTAGATCCGAGGGTTGTAGTGAAAGCCCTGTTAGTAGTGTTTTCATCCTTTGACTTTCGAGTTGAGGTTCTGTAGCAAGGGGATATAGTCTAAGATACAGTAGAGCCAAGTTTTACATCCGTGGTGGAAGTACTCGTTTGTGGGGGGAGCATACGGCTTTTGTTATCAGAGGAATCAGACTTCAATTATAGAGTAGCAGCTTTCTCCATAGTAGTTGAAAGCGCTAGTATCAATTTCCAGTATTAGAAGTAGGAGACATGGAAAAGGAAATGTGAATGTCGTTACTTGTCTGTTATCCGTAAGCTTGGTTCTATAGCTCCCTATCGCTAGGATCATGTACCTCAATATAAGTTAGAAGAGTAAAAGAAGAGACTCCGTTTAAAAACAAGTAAAGTCAAAATCAAAGTAAGTAGCTACAGAGTGCAAGTAAGGGGCGCAAAGCCTTAGTACGGTAAATAAAGTAAGAACGAGAGTTATTATTTGAAGACTTATCCAGTGGCGAGAGGCTGGTGACTCAAGCAAGCGAATAGGAATTAGGTTCGGTAATTCAAGTTTAAGAAGCTGTAGCTCTAGCCTGTTTTCTAGTAGTTCCGGTTCTGGGCGGGCATTAGTTGATTCCCCGGTTGTTAGGGGGCATTCCTATCAGCAGCCACATGTTGGGTTCAACCTATACGTGGGCTTGGACAAATATGGGCCATAAGCCCAGATCAAATAATTCAAGAGAGAAAGGGCAAAATTGGTGTAAGGGCAGTGTGTGTGGATGCACAGTGAACGCGTGCAGCGTGCATAGGAGAGAGAAATAGAGAGAGAAAAATTAGGTTTCTAAGTTTTCTGCTTGACGATCGGTGGTCAAATGTTGTCAGTTTTGGCCCAAAATTTATGTGGAGAATCCTTGCAGCAAACTCTACAATCCTAACGGTGTTAATCTGTAGTTTACCCTCTCTAAGGTACTTTCCTGTGATATCCACTTTGTGAAACCTAGAATTCTCTTTTGAGGAGATTCATCCTATATGACGAAGATATGCTATTCCTGAGCCAAGATCTATGATCTTGATGTTATTCTGATCCTCTAGTTATTCTAGAGAAGACCTACTGTAAACCTGTTATCATTATTATTGATAGTGGAAGTTTGAGGTGGACTACGGTTCCGTGGTTTTTCCCACGTTGGGTTTTCCGCGTTAAAAAGATTTGATCTCACTATGTGATTGATTTTTGCTCTATTGTTTATGCTGTGCAGGTTGATATTTTCATTTGGATATCAAGTTGGTATTTTGATGAGGAACCTATTTTAATACATAAAGAGGGAAAGAATTATTCCGCTTTAACAAGTTTCTTCCCAACAAGTGGTATCAGAGCAACAGGTTGTTTGGTGCTAGTTTTCTTGTGTGATTGAAATGGAACAGTTAGATGGTATGATTAAATTGAACTCATCAAATTATTCCACTTGGAGGCGTATGATGGAAGATTTGCTTTATTGCAAAGATTTGTATAAGCCTATCAATGTTAAAGATAAACCTTCTACTATGGACGATGAAGAATGGGAAGTTCAACATAGAAAAGCTATTGCCTATATTAGAAGATGGATGGATATAAACTTGCATGAGCATATTTCAGATGAAACTAGAGCTGATGTTGTTTGGCAAATGTTAGAAAACCTCTTTGCGAAAAAGATAGTGGGAAATAGAATTTCTCTCTTCAGAAGGCTTGTAAATTTGAAGTATAAAGATGGTGGTAACATTGTTGAGCACATAAGCCTATTTCAGAGTTTTGCAAACAAGTTGGTTGCTATGAAAATGAATATAGATGATGAGATGCAGGGATTATTACTTCTCAGCTCTTTACCAGAAAGTTGGGAAACGTATGTGGTGACTATTTGTAACTCCACGCCAGAGGGGACTCTAACCATAGATATGGTTAAAGACGGTTTGCTAAATGAAGATGCCAGAAGGAAAGAACAGGGTGAATCTTCTTCTGAGACATTTATTACTGAAAAACAAGAAAGACGTGAAAGAAGTCATAGCAGAAACCCACATGGATATAGAGGAAGATCCAAGTCTAGAAGAGATATCAAATGTTTTCACTGTATAGGTCATGTCACATGAAGAAAGAATGTAGGTTTTGGAAGTGAGAACAGAATGAAATGAAGAAAAATGAGAAAGAGACCAATACAATTGCTGCTGATGGTAATATCACTATTGTCTGTGATGAAGGTTGTGTTAGTCTTGTAGCTCAAGACAGTAATTGGGTAATTGACTCTGGTGCTTCATTTCATGTCACTTCTCATGGTGATTTCTTTAGATCTTACACTGCTAGTGAATTTGGTAATGTCTGAATGAGAAACAGTGGTACATCTAAGATTGTGGGTATTGGAGATATTTGCTTTGAGACCAGTATTGGGAGCAAATTGATACTCAAAGATGTAAGGCATGTCCCAGATATTCGTCTTAACTTGATATCTACAGGTAGACTTGATGATGAGGGCTTTGCACATTATTTTGGTGAAAGTAAATGGAAACTCACTAAAGGTTCTCTAATTATGGTAAAAGGAAAGAAGATTAACTCTTTTTATGTCATGGAAGCTAAGCTACACAAAGGAGAGATTAATGCAATTCAAAAAGGTGAACGTATAGATCTTTGGCATAAGAGGCTTGAACATATCAGCGAGAAGGGACTTCAAACTCTTGCTAGAAAGCAGTTCTTACCAGAGTTGCAAGGTACATCTCTTAAATCTTGTGATCATTGCTTAGTTGGAAAAACACATAGAGTTGTATTTCAGACATATCCATCATCTAGAAGATCAGATGTTATTGATTTAGTTCATACTGATGTTTGTACTATGCAAACTAGAACTCTTGGAGGTGCTCTTTATTTTGTTACTTTTATTGATGACCATTTTAGAAAAGTATGGGCTTTTGCTTTGAAATCTAAAGACCAGGTACTCGATGTTTTCAAGGAGTTTCATGGTAGTGTTGAATGAGAAACTGGCAGAAAACTAAAGTGTATTCGATCAGATAATGGTGGCGAGTACAGGGGTCCTTTTGAGAATTATTGCAGGTTCCGTGGTATTAGGCTTGAGAAAACAGTTCCTAAAACTCCTCAGCAGAACGGTGTAGCAGAAAGGATGAACAGAACCATTAAAGAAAGGATTAGGTGTATGCTTTCCCACGCCAAGTTACCGAAGTCATTTTGGGGGGAGGCTATGAGAACTACAGTTGACCTGATAAATCTTTCTCCATTAGTTCCTCTGCAAGGTGATGTTCCAGAGAGAGTATGGAGAGGAAAAGATATATCTTATAATCACTTAAAAGTCTTTGGGTGTAAAGCATTTGTTTATATTCCCAAAGATGAGAGGTCCAAGCTTGATAGTAAAGCAAAAGCATGTATCTTCTTGGGATATGGTCATGAAGAGTTTGGTTACAGATTATGGGATCCAGTGAACAAGAAGATTATTAGAAGCAGAGATGTTGTGTTTCTTGAAGACCAATTGTGTGATGATGGTGATAATATTGAGAAGCCAGAAACCTTTGTTTATATTCCTTGGAGTTTGGGTCCAGTTCCTTCACCTATAGTTCATGATGATCATGGGAGAGATGAACAAGAAGATTGTGGTGAGAATACCAGTGATGATACACCTACAGTTGATGATGCTGAACCAACTGAACTAGCACCTCCACCACCAGTTGAGATTTCATTGAGAAAATCCACTAGAGAGCGACAACCCTCTACCAGATATCCTCCACATGAGTATGTTATGCTTACTGACGGTGGAGAGCCAGAAACTTACCAAGAAGCTATTCTACATGAGAATAAGAATGAGTGGATTAAAGCCATGCAAGAAGAGATGAGATTCTTGCTTGAGAACCACACCTATGACTTGGTAAGATTGCCTGAAGATAAGAAAGCTCTCAAGAATAAGTGGGTTTATAAATTAAAGACTGAAAACAATAGCTCACAACAGAGATATAAGACACGACTAGTTGTGAAAGGATTCAGTCAGAATAAAGGTATTGACTTTGAAGAAATATTTTTTTCGGTTGTGAAAATGTCCTCTATCCGAGTTGTTCTTAATTTGGCTGCCCGCTTGAACTTAGAAGTTGAGCAACTTGATGTGAAAACAGCATTTCTTCATGGTGACTTAGAAGAAGAAATTTACATGGAACAACCAGAATGTTTCAAAGTCAAGGGAAAAGAAAATCTGGTATGTAAGCTTAGGAAAGCTTATATGGACTCAAACAGGCACCTAGACAGTGGTACAAGAAGTTTGATTCCTTTATGATGAGCCAAGGGTATGATAGAACCACATCTGATCATTGTGTGTTTATGAAAAATATTTTAGATGATGATTTTATTATTTTACTGCTATATGTTAATGATATGCTGATTGTTGGCCATGATGTTGGAAAAATTGAAAAGCTTAAAAGAGAGCTAAGTAAGTCTTTTGCCATGAAAGACTTGGGATCGGTGAAACAAATACTTGGCATGAAGATTCTTCGTGATAGGAAGAAAAGGAAGATTTGGCTATCTCAGGAGACTTACATTAAAAAGGTTCTTGAAAGATTCAACATGAGTAAAGCCAAAGCAGTTTGTTCCCCACTTGTAGGTCATTTCAAGCTTAATTCGAAACAATGTCCTACAAGTGAGAAAGAAAAAGAAGAAATGTCCAGAGTTCCTTACTCATCTGCAGTAGGCAGTTTGATGTATGCTATGGTTTGTACTAGGCTAGATATATCTCATGCAGTTAGAGTTGTCAGTCGATTTTTTCTCAAATCCTGGAAAGGAACATTGGGCAGCAGTGAAATGGATATTAAGATATCTAAGAGGTACTTCCAAGTTGCGTTTATATTTTGGCAGTGATGAACCTGTGTTAGAAGGCTACACAGATGCAGACATGGCAGGTGATACTGATTCCAAGAAGTCCACTTTGGGATTCTTGATGACATTTGCAGGAGGAGCAGTCTCTTGGCAGTCTAAGTTACAGAAGTGTGTTGCTCTGTCAATCACAAAAGCAGAATATATAGCAATTACTGAAGCATGCAAGGAAGCTTTATGGATAAAAACGTTTCTACAAGAATTGTGCTTGAAACAGGAAGGATATACTGTTTACTGTGATAGTTAGAGCGCCATTCACCTCTCGAAGAATTCAACATACCATTCTAGATCCAAGCATATTGATGTGAGGTATCACTGGATTCGTGATGTGCTTGAGATGAAAGAATTACAGTTGGAAAAAGTGCATACTAATGAGAATGGATCAGATATGTTGACAAAGTCTTTGCCTAAGGAGAAGCTTGAAGATGTAGGCGAAGAGCGGGCTTGGTAAAGCCCACCATATGAGCTGGAGGGGGAGAATTGTTGGGTCCAGCCCATATGTGGGCTTGGATAAATTTGGGCCATAAGCCCATATTAAAGAATTCAAGAGAGAAAGGGCAAAATTGGTGTGAGGGCAATGTGTGTGGATGCACAGTGAACGCGTGCAGCGTGCAGCGTGCAGAGGAAAGAGGAGAGAAAGATTAGGTTTTTAAGTTTTCTGCTTGACGATCGGTGGTCAAACATTGTCAGTTTCGGCCCAAATTTTATGTGGAGAATCCTTGCAACAAACTCTACAATCCTAATGGTGTTGATCTGCAGTTTACCCTCTCTAAGGTACTTTCCTGTGATATCCACTTTGTGAGACCTAGAATTCTCTTTTGAGGAGATCCATCCTATATGATGAAGATATGCTATTCTTGAGCCGAGATCTATGATCTTGATGTTATTCTGATCCTCTAGTTATTCTAGAGAAGACCTACTGTAAACCTGTTATCATTATTATTGATAGTGAAAGTTTGAGGTAGACTTCGGTCCCATGATTTTTTCCACATTGGGTTTTCCACGTTAAAAAGATTTGGTCTCACTGTGTGATTGATTTTTGCTCTATTGTTTATGCTGTACTGGTTGATATTTTCATTTGGATATAAAGTTGGTATTTTGATGAGGAACCTATTTTAATACACAAAGAGAAAAAATAATTATTCCGCTTTAATAGGTTTCTTCCCAACACCACTGTATATGATATATCGTGGAGGGAGGCTCAAGAAAAGGTCAAATAAAAAGCAGGCAAGTAAGGCTCTTACCACTGATGGTCAGAATAGAACCCCTACGGCCAATACTGGAATTGAGTTTGCATTGCCTATCCCCTTTTCTTGTACTAGGGAATTGGGTCGAGGAATGATGGCCGCTCCCGCTTTGAGTTTGCTTCTGAATCTTATGTTCCTGGTTCCGAGCTAGGTTAACTGATTTCAATTCGTATTGCTCTATTACGAGAAGCGCTAGTTGAAGCCCTTGTTTCCAGTTCAAGTCCCCTAGTGCAAAGTGGAGTTCCGTTAATTAAGTTAATAGTAGTACCTGTCCCGTCATCCGCCCACTCTTTTACTAATGGTTTGAGTTATGTAGTTACTATGAGAGAGCGTTGCCCTAGCTTCAGTCTTTTAATAAAGAGTTTCGTGCCCACGCGCTAGTCCTATTCCTTTACTACCTTACCGCTAGGCTTACTTCTGTGTTTGATTCTTATAGACTCCAATTTGATGTTATGATACTTACTACTTATATTCTTTATTCCCAGGTGGACTCCCATAAGCATTGATCTGATTCCGAGCTTCCAGTAGATGTATTTATTATTGGGGGGTCTTTTGATATGCCCACTCATTCCTGTACAGCCGAGTTCAACTAACTCCCTATTTGCTCTTGCATTCTGGGTTTGCCTTATATTGACTTCCATTCTTTTGTTCCTTGTGCAGAGGTGTATTGATATTCCTCTGATTCCGTGTTTGATTATTACTTTCGAGGTTGATTACCAGTAGTGCCCCACACAACGCGCCCATTCTTATTTATGTACTAGTTTGATTCCAGTGCTACTGTTTGCATTCAACAAGGCTTAGGTGTTAGGTGCTATAGGCATAAACGGAATTCTAAGCTCGAGTAGGTGTATTCAATAGGGTATTTGCTATAAACCCTCATCGGTGCTGTTCTAGTTCATTTGTTACTAATATCTTTATTGGAAAGCCAGAGACAAGTGACTACTCTTCCGCTGCTTACTTGCATTCCATATCCCTAGTTTTACCCTTGACCTTAACTCTCCTTTCGAAACTTAAGCTGTTGCCTCAAAACCTCGCTTCTTATATAGGACCAGGGCCTTAAGTATTACTTTCTTGGCTACCTCTAAGCTTGACTACCTTGATCTTGCTGAAACAATAAATCCTACAAGAAAAGAACTAGCCCATAATCTTTCGGTTATCTACGACAGAATCTGCCTGTCTAGAAGTTCCGCTAAAGAGGCAGAATCTATGCGAATGTCCGATGATGCTATGCGTTGTTTATGGTGTTCTAAGATCAAGGTAGTTCTATGCGCATAAGGAAAAATTTTGTTTAATTTTTGGGGTTTATGAATGCTTTCCTGTCTTTGTTTATGCGTTGATCTGCATTGTTTCTTATTTTTGGGGTGCCCCTGCCCCGCGTTGGATATGATGGGGTCTGTATAATCAAGTAGCGTTAAAGACCTGCCACGGGTATGGTAAGCAGGCACCATAAATATATCCAACGCATACTTGCCCCTGCCCCAGAACTACCTTGATCTGCATCAAGTTGGTTTCTCCAGAAACAACAAAAGACAGGCACAAGAAAACCTACACAGCACAAGAAAACCTAAGAAATGAGAACAGGGTACTCATTGGGCCCCATCGCATTCTTATCCTTTCACCTGATATATTCCTAACTCTTCTTAGTGGCAAAGGAAAGCAGATTCCTTTGTACCATTACTACGAGTGGCTCCCCGAGGCTCAACTCGTCTTTACTTGGTGGCGAAGGAAAGCAGATTCCTTCATACCATTATTAGTGACACTATGAGTGGCTCCCCGAGGCTCAACTCATCTTTTCTTGGCGGCGAAGAAAAGTAGATGCGCTCTAGCTATTGTAGGGGGTCCGCCATGCTCCTAAAGGCTGAAGCCGGTTGTCCTTTGTGAAACATCTTTTGTTAACGCCAAAGCTCTTTCCAGCTGTTGTTGTTGCTGGAGGACAACTGGTAGCCAGTCTTTGTACCAGTTGTCTTTTCCTCCACTCCTTTTTTGATACTCTCTTGTCTTCATTGAGTGGATGTTCCTGAATTGCTGAAGTGCCTCACATGCTTGTCGGGCGGCTTCCTTTTGAATTGCTTCGAGTCTTCTTTCCGCGAGTCCCATCTCATTGAGTGGGAGTCCTCCTGGCCTTTGCATTCTGGATTTGAGCTCATCCAGTTCTTGTTGGTATTATGTGAGGAGGTCACCTGGTTTATTAGTTGACTCAGGTGCATTGCTGCCCTTGGATTCGGCTGGGCTTGAACCTCTTGGGTGGCTTCTGTTAGTAGGAGTATCTGTTCGTTCGGCCATCCTGAAATCAAAATATTTATTAGTCGGGATAAAGAGTCGGCTAGAATATTACTAATCCCTTCGATGTGCTCAAATTTGACTTCCACGCCGCTTTCGGTAATGTAGTCCACAAAGGCCATCCACCTGACCCTTGAGGGTTTGTTTTGGGCAGACTTGTTAAAGAAGCTTATTATTGCTTGACAGTCCGTTCTGATGATGATCTCCTTTTTATCAAGAAAATAAATTTTTAACGCCTCTAGAGTTTTCATGACTGCATGCATTTCGGCGTCTATGGTGGACTTGATTGGACTATATTTTTCACTAGCGTAGGCACATATTTTTTCCGTATTTCTGGGGTCATGTTTCTGTTTTTTCCATTTACAGATTCCTCCCCATCCTTCCATTCATCCGTCTGTTTTAATTATTATGAAACAGTCTTCTGGGGGTACCTCTAGATCTGGGAGATTTTGTACCAGGTTTTTGATGTCTCTAATTAATTTCCAATCCTGTTCGTTTAGCCTTTTCTCTCCAGTTGGGCTTGTTTTTGAATATAACGGGCCTAAAAGCCTGCCCAGGTTGGGTATATAGTTTCTTGCATAGTTTAGGATTCCTAACCACGATCTGAAGCCTTTCTTTGTAGTGAGATCTTCTTCTTGATAGCCAATGATCATTTTGATAATATGGGGTTGTAGCTTGATTATAGAATTTCCCAAAACTGCCCCGAGAAATTCAATTTCTCTTACCGCAATTTTCATTTTTGAAGGGCTTAAGACTAAGTCGTTCTCCTGGCATATCTCCAACATTCGAGCTAGGTGCTGTGCATGGTCTTTTTCATTCTCTGAGAAGACCAGAATATCGTCAATATATACTGCAATGAAATGTCCTGTGCCCCTGAAGCAGGTGTCCATTTTCCTTTGGAACACGGCCGGGGTGTTTTTGAGACCAAAGGGCATTGTCAGCCATTCATATAGTCCTTCGGGGACCCAGAAATTTTCTGTGATGTCATTAAGCCTCCTGTAGTTGAAAACCATCCTCTCTTTTCCTTTCTTTTCAATTCCTGTTATGGGGTCAATAGTAGTTCCAGAATTGACAATTATGGCAGTAGTTCGGTGCTTACTTTTGCTTGGCCCGATGACCCCGATGTCCAATAACGCTTTCATATGCTTGGAGAAAGCCTCTTTTGCCTGTGGTGTTAGGTGTTTCAGTGGTTTGTCGTCTACCACAAAATCTTGGTTTTTGATCTCCAGTTTGCAAGTTATTTTATTCTTTCCCCAATGTTTTAGGGGATCCTCCCCTATGTATCCTTGGGCTTTCAGCTGGTCCAATAGGCCTCCGAACTTGGCCTTTATATATTTGTCGCTTTGCTGAGCTTCTGCTGAATAAAATACTGCCTCTTGGATCTGGATATAATAGTCTTCCTCTAGGTCCAATTCTTCTATTGCTGCGGCTGTTGGGATGTAAAGCAGGGTGTTGATAGTTGTTAGGTTTTTATAAAAAGTAACCATGTTACCTTCAATCCTAACTCCTCCTTGCATTGCCCTGATAAAGTTACATCCGATTATCATCTGGATGTTGTCTCCTAATTCTATTGCGAAGGCATAAGTATAGGGGATTCTGAAGGTATTATCCCCTT
>NW_008991770.1:312251-327273 GCF_000313855.2 Musa acuminata subsp. malaccensis
TTTGCCATTGTATCCAGGCTAATTTTTCAGATCCGCCGAGTAGGTTTTCAATAAATTCCATTTTAGCCTATGGGTCAGTAAATCCTTGAAGGGAAACCAAATTCTTTGTGATAGATTCCCACCTCATGAATACCTCGTCGAACATTCCCAACTGGGATGGGATTATGAACATGGCTCCTTGTTGCTGGAAGGCTGATGGAAGGTTCCAAGCTTCTGAAAAATCTTTTGCTTTGAACCTTGGTTGCCTTGTGTAGCCTTTAAATGTTGGTCTCTGGCTCGTAGGCTCAACATTTACTGCTGGGGGGTAATTTGCTGGCCCCATTGTAGTATCTGCCGGTGGTCTGTAGTTTGAGACAGCGGAGGATGAGTATATCTGCTGAGATAGTCTTACTAGTTGCGGATATTCCATTGCCAAGTCTTCCTCCAGGCTTGCTGCTACTACTTCTTCTTTGAATTTTTGGGGGTATGGTAGTTCTCGTTCCCCACCACCTTCCGAAACGTGACCAACTGACTCCCTCGAGTCAGCTGACAACAGTAGACTTGCCACAAAATGAAACTCTTAGTTTCCGCTACTTGAGGAAACTAAGAGTCTCATTCTTGGTCAGGTGGATGGCCATTAACCCTCAAGGGTCAGGTGGATGGCCTTTGATTTAAAATATGGCTTTCACCAGGTTGCTATGCACCCGGATTCTATACAATGGACCGCATTCTGGGTCCCCGAAGGACTATATGAATGGCTGGCAATGCCCTTTGGTCTCAAAAACGCCCCGGTCGTGTTCCAAAGGAAAATGGACACCTGCTTCAGGGGCACAGGACATTTCATTGCAGTATATATTGACGATATTCCGGTCTTCTCAGAGAATGAAAAAGACCATGCACATCACCTAGCCCGAATGTTGGAGATATGCCAGGAGAACGGCTTAGTCTTAAGCCCTTCAAAAATGAAAATTGCGGTAAGAGAAATTAAATTTCTCGGGGCAGTTTTGGGAAATTCTAGAATCAAGCTACAACCCCATATTATCAAAAGGATCATTAGCTATCAAGAAGAAGATCTCACTACAAAGAAAGGCTTCAAATCGTGGTTAGGAATCCTAAACTATGCAAGAAACTATATACCCAACCTGGGCAGGCTTTTAGGCCCGTTATATTCAAAAACAAGCCCAACTAGAGAGAAAAGGCTAAACGAACAGGATTGGAAATTAATTAGAGACATAAAAAACCTGGTACAAAATCTCTCAGATCTAGAGGTACCCCCAGAAGATTGTTTCATAATACTTAAAACAGACGGATGCATGGAAGGATGGGGAGGAATCTGTAAATGGAAAAAACAGAAACATGACCCTAGAAATACGAAAAAAATATGTGCCTACGCTAGTGGAAAATATAGTCCAATCAAGTCCACCATAGACGTTGAAATGCATGCAGTCATGAAAACTCTAGAGGCGTTAAAAATTTATTTTCTTGATAAAAAGGAGATCATCATCAGAACGGACTGTCAAGCAATAATAAGCTTCTTCAACAAGTCTGCCCAAAACAAACCCTCAAGGGTCAGGTGGATGGCCTTTGTGGACTACATTACCGGAAGCGGCGTGGAAGTCAATGAGATGGGACTCGCGGAAAGAAGACTCGGAGCTATGCACCTTGAGGAAACTTAGTTGGAGCTATGCACCTGGTTAAGCCCTTCAAAAATGAGACTCTTAGTTTCCGCTACTTGAGGAAACTAAGAGTCTCTACCCGAACGCTCTTTACTTGGAGCTTCGGTGTTAATGGCCATTAGGATGGAAGCAAGTAAAGTTGTAGAAGGCTCTAGCTCGAGCTAAGGTCTTATTGTTATTGGTTGTTGTCTTATGGACAGTGGTTCCATTCTATCGGGTAGTAGTTGGGTGTTCCCCTAAAGTATTGCTAGTATGAGTTCAACTCCTTATTATAAGATGCAGTATGAGAAAGCAGTGTTACAGAACGAAATAAAAAGAAACAGAAAGGAAGGTATCGAGCAGAGCAAGGTAGGCATACAGGTAGAGAAAAGAAGGTATCGAGCAGAGCAAAGTAGGCGGAGGAAGGGAGAGGAGAGGAAGCTCTCCTATATCATTAAGAACCGGACCTAGCATCTTTGGTTCTTGCATCAAAAATCCAGTGGGGTGCTGCTTATGCCGAAGTTGTTAGTGAAGCGCCCTACCACTAGCTTTCATAATAAGGTTTGATGGAATTACTCACTTCCCAAATAGCATATATAGACCAAAGTTAGAATTACTCACTTCCTTCTCAAATAGTAGGCCAAAGTTCGAATAAAACGTTAATGTTAATAAGTTCAAAGTTCGTTAATGTTAATAAGTGGCGCTGCCTCCACTTTCTTATTTATTATGTAAAAGCGGCATTAGTCGCGGTGTGTTCTAGCCTTGCCGCCTCCTACTTAAACGAGAAGATAGAAACTCTCATGCCTACTCAAACGATAGACAGAAACCATCATTCCTACTCTAGTAGTAGAGATTTCCAACTTATGTAATTATATATAATTAATTAATTCCAATGCCAAGGAAAAGTATAACGGAACTGGTATCGAGTCAGTCTAAGGTAAAGGCTAAGTCTAATATAGCTAATGAATCCCGAGAAAAAGGGAGTGAGTCACCTATAACCTGTCGAGCAAGTGAAGTGATGATCCAATCAGCCTGAATCGGACAGAAGACACTCGAACGGGAAGGAAGGGCATGACTCAGAAGATAGTGAATCCGGTGTGGAATCAAACGAAAAGGCAAGTAATCATATTCGCTTTTATGGAAGGCAGTGGCTATAGGGTTATCAATGGTTCGCTTAATAGCACCTTTCTTTAATAGAGTTGATGCAAAATAAAAGGGAAAGCTATAGCCTACACAGTCAATAAAGGAGCACTACAGGCAAGGAATGATTGAACAAAAACCTCCTTTACCGGTTGAACTCGTTCCTCTCCTTTCAATCGAGCTTGATAAGCCGATCTAGCTCTTCCTTTGACTTGGTAAGCCGATCTTTAAGAGTTATTCGGCAGGAGCGAGCAATGGATAGGACAACACTTGGCTGACAGCACAGTATTTTTTTTGTTGGGAAAAACATGTTAAAGCAGAATATTATTTTCCCTCTTTATGTATTAAAATGAGTTCCTCATCAAAATACCAACTTGATATCCAAATGTAAAAATCAATCATCACAGCATAAACAATAGAACAAATAATCAATCACACAGAGACCAAATCTTTTTAATGTGGAAAACCCAATTTGGGAAAAACCACGGGACCGTAGTCTACCTCAAACTTCCACTATCAATAATAATAATAATAGGTTTACAATCGATCTTCTCTAGAATAACTAGAGGATCAGAATAATATCAAGAACATAGATCTTGACTCTAGCATAGTATATCTTCATCACATATGGTGGATCTCCTCGTAAGAAAATTCTAGATCTCACAAAGTGGATATAGCAGAAAAAGTACCTTAGAGAGGGTAAACTATAGATCAACACCGTTAGGATTGTAGAGTTTACTGCAAGGATTCTCCACATAAAATTTGGGCCGAAACTGACAACGTTTGGCCACCGATCGTCAAGCAAAAAACTCAGAAATCTAATCTTTCTCTCTCTATTTCTCTCTCCTCTTTTCTCTACACGCCGCCGCACGCTGCACGCTGTAATATGATCTCTTTTCCTCACCTTCTCTCTCCTCTTTTTAATTTCTTTCATTTGCTAATTTGGGCTCAATAGGCCCAATTGTCTAAGCCCACATATGGGCTGGACCCAATAGTTCTCCCCCTCCAGCTCATATGGTGGGCTGTACCAAGCCCGCTCTTCGCCTACATGCTTCAAGCTTCTCCTTAGGCAAACACTTTGTCAACATATCTGAACCATTCTCATTGGTATACATATTTTCCAACTGTAATTCTTTCAACTCAAGCACATCACGAATCCAGTAATATCTCACATCAATATGCTTGGAACTAGAATGGTATGTTGAATTCTTGGAGAGGTGAATGACGCTCTGACTATCACAATAAACAGTATATACTTCCATTAAGGAAAGATCAATAGCATAAAACCTTGCTGAACACTCGGAGGAATAACATTAGTTTAAGGATTGATTGCAAGACGAGACGAGGAATTAGCTGTAACAGAATAGGAGGAGTTTCTGGCATGTCAATTGTACTTTCTTTGATGGTGCCCCGCTAATCCAAATGGGTACGGAGTAGGGGCATTGCTGCTTACACCTGATGAATCGCACATCCCCATTGCTATTAAGCTCTACTTTGAAAAGGAACTAACAATACTTGCCATTAAGCTCTACTTTGAAGGAACTAACAATACTATAAAGAATATGAAGCATGTATCCATGGACTAGAGGCTGCCCTTTACCCTTAGAATAGAATAAAAATCCGTATTTTGAATAGAAGAAAAAGGTATTCGGCGCTTATCATCAGCATCAAATGGACACGAATACATCTTAGTGGCAATTGATTACTTTACAAAATGGGTTGAAGCGGCATCTTATTATCGAACACTGACATGGGCAAAAAGTGGCCAAGTTTGAATTAAAGAAAAAAGAATTAGCCGATATGGAATCCCACACGAGTCAGATCTTTGGATCTCACTTAAAAAAAGAAATCTTTGATCTAACTTCCAAAACGAAGTTTAGCTGCTATGCATTCGGTATCAGACACAACAGCACAAATCCTCGCCGTATAGGCCTCAGACCAATGGAGCAGCGGAGGCAGCAAATCAAAACATGGGTAAGATCTCTAGGAAGATGACAGACACATATCTCGATTGGCCCGAAAAGTTGTTACTGGCCCTGTGAGGGTATCGGACCTACATTTGGACTTGTATCGGTGCTACTCCATACTACCTGTTTGTTGGGTTGGAAGCTGTGCTACCTGCTGAATTGGAAGTTCCATCCCTTAGGGTCGCCCTGGAATCCGAAATACCGAAAGCAGGATGAACAAGGGGGCAACTGAATCTGATAGAAGAACGGAGGATGAAAGCACTCCACCATACCCAAAGGATGAATGCACTCAACCATATCAAGGGTGGGTTCTCAAAGTCGGATTGCCAAAGCTTTCCATAAGAAGGTACAGATCGGACATGTGCAACAAGGGGATCTAGTAAACAAATAGAATCGGGCTCCTCCCGTGATCCTAGAAGAAATTAAAAGCCAAGCAAGCCGAATTAGGGTGAACCTGTTGAGATTTGATTCATAATTATTTATCTAGATTGTTATCATGATCTAGTGGTTACATGATGATTTCAATAACCATTTCAATCATGATCTAGTAGTTATAAGGTGATTTCAATAACTACCTCATGATCTAATAGTTATAGGGTGTTTTTATTCGTATCGTAGTATTCTATTTTTTCTTTGCTCCTCCATCCCCAACATTTGTGGTATCAGAGCCTAGTTTCAATCTGAACTGGGTATTATTGCTTTTAACGGTAATTCCATGTCTCAACCCCTTATCCCAATCTTCTCGGGCAAAAATTATGAATTTTGGAGTATCAAGATGAAGACTCTATTCAAGTCTCAAGATCTTTGGGACTTAATAGAGAATGGATATGCAGATCCAGATGACGAAATCAAGCTGAGGGAGAATAGAAAAAAGAACTCAAAGGCATTGTTCTTCATTCAACAAGCTGTACATGAGACGATCTTCTCAAGAATTGCAGCAGCGACAACCTCAAAGCAAGCTTGGTTGATACTTCAAAATAAATTTCAAGGCTCATCAAGGGTGATTACGGTAAAACTTCAAACCCTCCGTCGTGAGTTTGAAATTTTGTTCATGAAAAGCAATGAATCGGTGCAAGATTTTCTTTCTCGAGTGACTGAAATTGTTAGTCAAACGAAATCTTATGGTGAACATCTTTCTGATCATATAATTGTTGCAAAAGTTTTGAGAAGTTTAACTCCGAAATTTGATCATGTTATTGCCGCAATTGAGGAATCAAAAGATTTATCTACTTATTCATTTGATGAACTAATGGGTTCCTTGCAAGCACATGAAGTAAGGTTGAATAGATCACTTGAAGAAGTAAAATCATTTTAGGTTAAGGAGGAGTCTTCTACTTCAAAAGAAGATAAAAAATCAACAGGAAGAGGACGTGGCAGAGGAGGATTTCGTGGTAGAGGAAATGGAAGAGGAAGAGGACACTTTAATGAACAAGAGCAATCAAATGATGATAAAAAAAATTACAAAAGTGGAATTCAATGTCACTATTGTAAAAAGTTTGGACATATGAAGGTAGATTACTGGAAAAGAGAAAAGCAAGCAAGCTATGTGGAGAAAAATGAAGAAAATAGTAAGTTGTTTATGACTCATTCACAAGTTCATAATATCTCAAATGATATTTGGTTTTTGGATAGTGGATTTCTAATCATATGTCAGGCATAAAATCAATATTTAGAGATATTGATTAAACTCATAAGTTGAAAGTTAGACTTGGAGATAGCAAGCAAATCCAAGTGGAAGGGAAAGGAACAATTGAGGTGAAGACAAATCAAGGGAAGGTAAAATACCTTGATAATATTTTCTTTGTTCCTACTTTATCACATAACTTGTTGAGTGTTGGACAATTAGTAGATGATGGATATTCAGTAATATTTAATGATGGTTCATGCACTATTAGAGATAAAAAATCTGGTTTGATTATAGTAAATGTTTGCATGACACAAAACAAGATATTTCCACTTGATGTGTCAAATATTGAAAGGCATGCGCTTATCACAACTCAAAAGAATGAGTCTAGTTTATGGCATTTAAGATATGGACACCTTAACATTAAAGGTTTAAGGGGGTTAAGTAAAAAAGAAATGGTTTTCGGATTGCCCAAGATTAATACACTTGATGTATGTGAAGGATGTATTTATGGGAAACAAAGTAAAAAACCATTTCCTATTGGAAAAGCTTGGAGAGCATCTAATTGTCTTGAATTAATTCGTGCTGACTTTTGTGGACCTGGACCTATGAATACAAAATCATTTGGTGGAAGTCAATATTTTTTATTGTTTACGAATGATTATAGTCGCATGAGTTGGGTATATTTTTTTAAATTGAAATCTGAAACATTTGATAATTTTTGAAAGTTTAAGGCACTTGTAGAAAGACAAAGTGGTAGATATATAAAGACACTTCGGACAGATAGAGGTGGTAAATTTTTATCTAATGAGTTTAAATCAGTTTTGGGCAAAAGTAGTTGCAACAACAGTTTATTTGTTGAATATTTCACCAACAAAGGCTGTTATGAATCGAACTCCTTTTGAGGCTTGGTATGGTATGAAACCAAGTGTTAGACATCTAAGAATTTTTGGTTGTATTGCTTATGCTTTGGTGAATTCACAAAATCATCACAAGCTTGATGAAAAATCAAAGAAATACATTTTAATTGGTTATTCTTTACAATCGAAAGCATATCGATTATATAACCTTGTTAGTGGCAAAGTTATTATTAATAGAAATGTTATGTTTGATGAAAGGGAAAGTTGGAATTGGGAGACCAATAAAGGTGAAACATAAATGCAGATTCCAGCAGAACTAGACATTCCGTAGAATCAAGTGACAGATCCTGCTCCAACAAATTTATCGTCAACCTCACCCAATAGTAGTTCAAATTCGGATTCCTCAGATGAAACCCCTCCAAGAAATTTCAGATCATTGACAGAAATTTATAACTCAACATTTGCTTTGTTTATTTCAGATCCGACAACTTTTGAGGAAGCAGTTAAAAAAGAGGAATG
Source organism: Musa acuminata subsp. malaccensis (assembly GCF_000313855.2). NCBI lineage: Eukaryota > Viridiplantae > Streptophyta > Magnoliopsida > Zingiberales > Musaceae > Musa > Musa acuminata. The sequence continues at coordinate 319,996 of NW_008991770.1, forward strand.
GAGAAAAACAATGAAGGAGGAAATCAAGTCAATTGAGAAGAATGAAATTTGGGAGCTAATGGATCTACCGAAAGAAAAGAAAGCGATTGGGTTAAAATGAATGTTCAAAACAAAATTTAAATGTAAATTATTTGGTTTCACTGATACTGATTTTGCAGGAGTTTTAGATGATCGAAAGAGTACTTCAAGCAAGTGGAGCCATAACAATGAAGTATTGTGGAACGGATGAACAAGTTGCGGATATCCTCACCAAATCACTTTCAGTTCGAAAGCATGTTTATCTTATGTCACAAATTGGTGTATGCAACTATTAATCAAGGAGGAGTATTAGATTTGATTCATAATTATCTATCTAGATTGTTATCATGATCTAGTGGCTACATGATGATTTTAATAACCACTTCAATCATGATCTAGTAGTTATAAGGTGGTTTCAATAACTACCTCATGATCTAGTAGTTATAGGGTGGTTGTCACTAGGTCTTATAAATAGGACCGCAGTTCATGAAGCATCTAGAGAAAAGATAGAGTCTGTGTGCATTTGGTATCTTGTAAGTGTTCTTATCAATTCTCCTGTTTTTAATACTACATCAGTTTTCTTGAGTCAAAAGGATTCTTTTTACTCGTATCGTAGTATTCTGTTTTTTCCTTGCTCCTCTATCCCCAACAGAACCTCACAGAAATACGTTTTTCCAGGAAAGGCAATCAAGCTCACAGACCTAGATAGAAACGACTTCGGGTAGAGCTACATAATGGCTTTCGATGCCAAGAGTTCGTTCCTCTTCAAATCTGTGCCTCTTCATCCCACAATGAGTGATGCCTTTTTCAGAATGCCATGAATAAGACCTGATTTGGACTTTGTTTTGATACCCGCGAATGCCCTTCATAAGATCCACAAAGCATTGCGGAGGGCATGATCGTCTTTGCATTAGTACTGAACAAAGCTTTATCCTAGTCAAGAAAGAGGCATTACTACCTTATTGCGGGTGGTCTTTTCACCTTTGCTGTAGGCGCGGGTGCTACTATTGCATAGACGGTTGCTAAAGACTTCTACCTGGGGGCAATTCTCATAGGAAATGCTAATCATCGTGACCATGCATGCAAGGGGAAGAAGAGCTCTAGTGTTTTTGTAAGAGGAAAGTAGGTTCTTTCCAAAGCGAGCTATTTGTGAAGCCCTATGAAAACGAAACTCACTGACTAAACTAAAAGAAAGAGGTTTTGGACCCTTCCTGCGAAGTACTGATGTGAACTCCCTCTTTAGTGAAACTACAAAGGAAATCTATTTCTTTTGACAAATGACACATAATCCAAATTAAAAAAAAAAAGGCAATGCTATTGTATGGGAGTACTATTTATGATATGAATGGAAAAGAGATTGGAATCGGTTTAGTTGAAACTTGCGTTTACGAGTTCAAAAGGAAAGCATCAAATCTGAATTGCCTCGTGGTGAAGCACCAACATTGTAACCTATACTACCTCTACTAGTCCTTATGTATTGAGCATGCCCCTCCTTCTTGTTATGCAATGAAGAATCCCCAGCAGGCTTTACTTTGGTCTTAGAATGCGACTACCTATTCATAACTCTTCTCACCTGGGTGATGAACCAAACGCTTTGTCTGAACGTAAACAATCTTAGATTGCCATCATCCTTCGCGGCTGTCTACGTTTACCTAGTCTTTCTTTACCTTTTTTTAGACACCTTACCACCAGAAAATGCTGGTTCTGATTAAAGAGTTCTTGTTTCCGCTTCCTTGAGACACTTGGTTCGCTTTGACGACCGCACCACTCTATACGATGTAATGGATGGAGATTGATTTTGACTGCACTTTGTTGCTGGGCTAGTATAGAATCTGATTTCCTATATCCGCTGCTAAAGAATCCGTGTAGAGAGCTCCCATAGAAGTGAGTCTCTTTGGATGGAGAAGAAGGCTCCGACAAGAGTTTACTTACCCCCTCTTTCTTCTGAATGTAGTTCAACATCCAGGGTTTCAAGACCATCCTTTTAGTCTTTCGGAACCTACTACTAAAATAAGAATAGCATCTCGCCACTCTCATTCATCGAAAGGTCGCCCGGAAGGGAAAAGAATTCTCCTTATTATCCCTTTTTATCATATATTTATTGTGGAATCCTTTTATCTCTTTTTATCATATATTTATTGTTGAATATATAGGGTATTGGTTTTGTGGCAATCCAGGGCCAGAGCAGGCATAACATTCTCAACTACTTGAGCCGTATTCACTCGTTCTTGCTTGGGGGTTCTTTCACTCCTTTTCAATCAGAGGAAAAATGGAACCGGTTGTGTAAGTGGTTGTTTTTGAGGTTACGAATTAGGAGTAGAGCAAGTACCTCCAGAAAGATCGATTCATTAAATACTCAATTGACTTTAATATACAAATTTTGGATCTTTTAAGTAAACCGACCGCTTTTCACCGTGCAATTCCAGAATGACAATTTCAAAAAGAAAGCCGCACTGAACCAACTTCCTCAATTATCTACTTGCAGGGTTGTAAACTAGCTGATTTAATCTTTCGTCTATATTGATTGGGCTATAAGGCTTCTTTATCTTGCTATTAGGTAGGAGTAGCTTTCCGACAGTGTAAAGATATAACTATTTCCTTTGGTGCTTTCCCGGGTGGCTAGCCTGCCTTTTCAGTCCATTATTCTACTATATTTGTTTGTAAGTTGAAAAACGAGTAGCTTATCGCACCGTTCATTTGAATCAAAGAAAGAAGCCTTCCTTTTTTGGTTCTACTTTTCTCTCGAGTACCTTTTTCTATGTCCAGAATGAAAGAACAATGCGATTAATAGATTCAATGACGACGTCCTTCTTTCGGTCTTGCTTGATTGGATTCTTCCATGGGGTATGGAGGTTGCATGGTGTTGGGCTGATTGCTCATATTCAGCCCATGTGAGCTTTATCAGCCCACAGTCTACACCCTCTCTTAATCTAACCCTAATTAAGATTAGGGGGTGTGGTGGCTGCGTTTTTAGAGGCAGATTAAAGCTATAAAAAGGCAACAACGAGGTAGATCTTGGCAGCCACGAGATTCGAAAGAGAAGAAGGAGAACAAGGCAGAAAAGGAAGAGAAAGAAATAGAAGAAGACAAGGACAACGCAGAGAGACTGTTCTCAATCATCTAGCAGTGTTCTCATCTTAGGTTAGATCAAATCTACAGTAGACTCTTGCTGTGATTACTTGGGAGGTTTTAGATATTGTGGGCAGTGACGTGATCCTTGTATCCAGTTATTCTCTTGTGATTGTTGCTAGGGTTTTGGGCAAGAGATTGAGATTTGTACATTCATTATTCTCATAGTGGATTATCTCTAGTTTGCCCCGTGATTTTTACCCTTCACATTGAAGGGGTTTTCCACGTATATCTTGGTGTTATGTTTGATTATGTTTTCATTTTATTCCGCTACGTATTTTGGTCTTCTAGTATTTGTTCCTGTTTATATCCTCATCACATGGCGCCCAAATGATTCAATAGGTGAATTTCCGATCTCAAATGGTCGAGGAGTAGGCCTTGGCAACCTTTTTCTTTTCTACTGTCTTTCTTTCCGGGACATTGATATAAAATCTGCCCCTACGCAAATAAGTAGAAGTTACCCTGTCGAGGAGGCTCCCGAACCCCAATATGGATATGTACGGGGCCCAGGGACTTTTGAGCGCTGGACCGGAGGCTTTCGTATTTATTATTGTATTGTGATCGATTGGCCGCTTGCTTGTGTTGAAGGCTTTTTTTTTACTTCAGATGGTAGTGGTTAAGGTACTTGAGAAAGGGCGCCAGCAAATTGAATCAGAATGACAGCAGTTTGTTTTTACGTGCAGCCATTCGTAATCTCTTGCCAAGAGTTTTATATCGTGAAAAGACAGCTTCTTTGAGTAGGAAATAGAGATCCGGAAGCTAATTGTTATAGTGATGATAGTGCCGGGGACGAATCTCGTCAGCTCTTAAGAACCAACAAACAACAATCGAAAAATGCCAACAAAAAGTTCCCGATCCTTATGACTTAAATGAACATCCGAAGCAGGCAAGATAGGAGCATGAGCACCCAAAACCATACCAGACAAGCCTTGCCTTAGCCATAATGAGATCAATAACTCAGAAAACACTAAAGAAGATAAGGTGCCTATAAGCTGGAACTTTCAACTCAATAAGAAGCGACAGGTCTTGCAGAGCTGAATAAAAAAAACACAGAATATTTCTTGAACTCGGCATGAACCTTTTGAAGTTCTCCCGACCGGATTGACTTGGAGGTGTATTCGGAACTACAAATAGGATTCTTCGAGGCAGCCGCGAGGGACTTTTAGGGCAGTCTTCCACTAAGAGTGAAATAAGTGTTGAGATTTGATTCATAGTTATCTATCTAGATTGTTATCATAATCTAGTGGTTATATGATAATTTCAATAATCATTTTAATCATGATCTAGTAGTTATAGGGTGACTTCAATAACTACCTCAATCTAGTAGTTATATGGTGGTTGTCACTAGGTCCTATAAGTCTGTGTGCATTTGGTATCTTTATTCTATTTTTCCTTGCTCCTCCATCCCCAACATTTGTGGTAAGAGCCTAGTTTAAATCTGAACTAGGCATTATGGTTTTTAACGGTAATTCCATGTCTCAACCCCTTATTCCCATCTTCTCGGGCAAAAGTTATGAATTTTGGAGTATCAAGATGAAGACTCTATTCAAGTCTCAAGATCTTTGGGACTTAATAGAGAATGGATATGCAGATCCAGATGACGAAATCAGGCTGAGGGAGAATAGAAAGAAGGACTCAAAGGCATTGTTCTTCATTCAACAAGCTGTACATGAGACGATCTTCTCAAGAATTGCACTAGCGACAACCTCAAAGCAAGCTTGGTTGATACTTCAAAATGAATTTCAAGGCTCATCAAGAGTGATTACGGTAAAACTTCAAACCCTCCGTCGTGAGTTTGAAATTTTGTTCATGAAAAGCAATGAATCGGTCCAAGATTTTCTTTCTCGAGTGACTAAAATTGTTAGTCAAATGAAATCTTATGGTGAACATCTTCTTGATCATATAATTGTTGCAAAAGTTTTGAGAAGTTTAATTCCGAAATTTGATCATGTTATTGTCGCAATTGAGGAATCAAAAGATTTATCTACTTATTCATTTGATGAACTAATGGGTTCCTTGCAAGCACATGAAGTAAGGTTGAACAGATCACTTGAAAAAAGTGAAGAAAAAACATTTCAGGTTAAGGGAGAGTCTTCTACTTCAAAAGAAGACAAAAAATCAACAGGAAGAGGACGTGGTAGAGGAGGATTTTGTGGTAGAGGAAATGGAAGAGGAAGAGGACACTATGATGAACAATGGCAATCAAATTATGATAAAAAAAATTACAAAAGTAGAATTCAATGTCACTATTGTAAAATGTTTGGTCACATGAAGGTAGATTGTTGGAAAAGAGAAAAGCAAGCAAGCTATATGAAGAAAAATGAAGAAAATAGTATGCTGTTTATGACTCATTCACATGTTCATAATATCTCAAATAATATTTGGTTTCTGGATAGTGGATGTTCTAATTATATGTCAGGCATAAAATCAATATTTAGAGATATTGATGAAACTCACAAGTTGAAAGTTAGACTTGGAGATAGCAAGCAAATCCAAGTGGAAGGGAAAGGAACAATTGGGGTGAAGACAAATCAAGGGAAGGTAAAATACCTTGATAATATTTTCTTTATTCCTACTTTATCACATAACTTATTGAGTGTTGGACAATTAGTAGATGATGGATATTCAGTAATATTTGATGATGGTTCATGCACTATTAGAGATAAAAAATCTGGTTTGATTATAGTAAATGTTTGCATGACACAAAACAAGATGTTTTCACTTGATGTGTCAAATATTGAAAGCATGCGCTTATCACAACTCAAAAGAATGAGTCTAGTTTATGACATTTAAGATATGGACACCTTAAAATTAAAGGTTTAAAGTTGTTAAGTCAAAAAGGAATGGTTTTCGGATTGCCCAAGATTAATACACTTGATGTTTGTGAAGGATGTATTTATGGGAAACAAAGTAAAAAACCATTTCCTATTGGAAAAGCATGGAGAGCATCTAATTGTCTTGAATTAATTCATGCTGACTTATGTGAACCTATGAATATAAAAGTCAATATTTTTTATTGTTTACGGATGATTATAGTCGCATGAGTTGGGTATATTTTTTGAAATTGAAATATTAAACATTTGATAATTTTTGAAAGTTTAAGGCACTTGTAGAAAGACAAAGTGGTAGATATATAAAGACACTTCGGACAAATAGAGGTGGTGATTTTTTATCTAATGAGTTTAGTTCTTTTTGTGAAGAAAATGGTATTCACAAAGAATTGACAATACCATATACACTGGAGCAAAATGGTATAGCTAAACGTAATAATCGGACTATCGTTGAAATGGCATGAAGTTTGCTTAAAGGAAAACATCTTTCAAATCAGTTTTGGGCAGAAGTAGTTGCAACAGCAGTTTATTTGTTGAATATTTCACCAACAAAGGCTGTTATGAATTGAACTCCTTTTGAGGCTTGGTATGGTATAAAACCAAGTGTTAAACATCTAAAATTTTTTTGTTGTATTGCTTATGCTTTGATGAATTCACAAAATCATCACAAGCTTGATGAAAAATCAGAGGAATGCATTTTAATTGGTTATTCTTTACAATCGAAAGCATATCGATTATATAACCTTGTTAGTGGCAAAGTTATTATTAACAGAAATGTTATGTTTGATGAAAGGGCAAGTTGGAATTGGGAGACTAAAAGTGAAACACAAATGTAGATTCCAGCAGAACTAGACACTCCGCAGAATCAAGTGACAGATCCTACTCCAATAAGTTCATCGTCAACCTCACCCAATAGCAGTTCAAATTTGGATTCCTCAGATGAAACCCCTCCAAGAAATTTCAGATCATTGATAGAAATTTATAACTCAACATTTGCTTTGTTTATTTCAGATCCGACAACTTTTGAGGAAGTAGTTAGAAAAGAGGAATGTAGAAAAGTAATGAAAGATGAAATCAAGTCAATTGAGAAGAATGAAATTTGGGAGCTAATGGATCTACCGAAAGAAAAGAAAGTGATTGGGTTAAAATTGATGTTCAAAACAAAATTTAAATGTAAATTATTTGGTTTCATTGATAGTGATTGTGCAGGAGCTTTAGATGATCGAAAGAGTACTTTAGGCAAGTGGAGCCATAACAATGAAGTATTATGGAACGGATGAACAAGTTGCGGATATCCTCA
>NW_008991771.1:11632-38876 GCF_000313855.2 Musa acuminata subsp. malaccensis
TCGACCCGACGTCCAATCTTCTGACATGTTCCTCCGGCACAACATGATTTTTCCTGCTTTAATTGTCTTATCCTGATCGAAGCATCCTACGTCACTCAAAACACAGATTAAAACATAAACACAATTATCAATTGGTTTCATCATCGAAATACGAGATTCAACAAGAGCCATGTTTTTCTCATTTAGTTTAACACCTAAGAGAAATGGCTCTTTTCGGCTTTCAAGATGATCACTCTATCGTTCGTCCTCCTATGTTTAATGGGATGGACTACACATATTAGAAAACTCGAATGAGAGTTTTTTTTATTTCTTCATATTTCAATATATAGAATATCATTGAAAATGGCATTCAAAAGTCTTCTAATCTAATGAATGAATAGAATGATTTGGAGAAGAAAACTTTTTCCTTGAATGCTAGAGCTATGAATGCTCTATTTTGTGCCTTAGACAAAAATAAATTTAATCATGTTTCTATTTGCGAAACTGCTTTCGATATTTGGCACACTCTTGAAACCATACACGAAGGCACTAGTAGTGTAAAAGATTCTAAAATAAATCTTTTGATGCGTGATTTTAAATTATTTTGTATGAAAACAAGCGAAACCATTAGAGACATGTACACCCGTTTTACGGATGTCGTCAATAGTTTAAAAGTACTTGGTAAAAGTTTTTCAAATCTTGAACTTGTTAATAAAGTTTTACAATCTCTTTCTAAAAATTGATATTCGAAAGTAACGGCAATACAAGAATCAAAGGACTTGAACCATTTTCTAATTGAAGAACTTATTGGATCTTTAATGACATATGAAATGACTTGTATTGAATATGAGAACTACCTTCCAAAGAACATGAAAGATTTGGCACTTTGAACAATAGAATACCACTTGAGTGATGACTCAAAGTGATGATGATGATGACCTTGAACTCCTCACAATAAAGCTTAAAAAATTCTTAAAACAAGAATCAAAGAACAAAAATGAACCTAAAAAGAAGAAGCTACAAAAGAATAAGAAAATACTCAATGTGGCTTGGGATGAATCAAGTTCATCCGAAGATGAAGAACAAACCAACAAAGGCGAGGTGGCAAACTACACCTTAACGGCTTTCGACAACGAGGTAACCAAAACCCCTTTGTTTTATTTTGAAATTACTTGATGCATTTCATGAGTTATTTTTAAATTAGTTTAGAAAAATTATATGTAAATTATTAAAAAAAATTAGAATCATGCTCATCCTTCTAGTAATTTTGAAAATGATCATGAAAATTTCATGTTTTATGATAAAGGAACAAAATATTAGACTTAAATCTAATGCTTAAGATAAATCCTATGTATATTTTTAAGAAGAAATAATGTGTGTCTTGATGATTTAATGATGCATAGTGATTAGAAATCATGCTTAATGAGTTTATATTTCAAAATTATGCATGTTGATTTTTGCGATCTTTGTCATAATGAAAGTTCTTTTTCGGTGTTAAACGTTGATGCATATTTTTATTTGGTAGAAAAAAACTTGAGTATGCTTGTAATCTTGATGATTTGACGATTTGAATGAGTTTTATCTATATCATGATCGATCGTGAATTCTTGGAATCAAAACTTGATAGTTTATTTATATGAATCAAGATCCCTCACTTTTTATTCTTGAATGATTTCTTGTATTTTATTAAAGAGAATATTTATCAAAATAAATCATGTCTTTGATATTCATATGATCTTATCTTTCATAATATGATTTTTACTATACAAGTATATCTTATCACCAAACTTTTCTTGTTATCCTTTATGTGATGATTTGAAAATTGATATAAAAGGAAATAAATTGCACTATTGTATTGTTATTCCCCTCTTTTTGCCAATGACAAAGGGGAAGAAAAAATTACCAGTGTGCACATCTCAAAAGAGAACCTAAATTTGCTAACTAGCACAATTCAAGAAGGAGCAAATAATGCTAGTGTGCATATCGCAAAGAGAGGCAAACTTGCTAGCTTACTCATCTCAAAAGAGAAGCAAGAAGTGCTATCTTGCAAATCACAAGAGAAGCAATGTTTGTTGAGTTACACATTTCAAGAAGATACAAAAATATGCTATCTTGTACATTTCAAAAATTGCTAGCTCAAGATGCAAAATTTGGAAACTTGCACATTGCAAAAGGAAGAAAAACTTGCTACCTTATACATTTCAAGAAAATGCAAAAAAAGCTATCTTGCACTTCTCAAAAGAGAAGAAAGAAACTCACTAGCTTGAATGTTTTTAAGTGATGAAAAATTTACTAAATACCTAAGCTTTCATATCCCTAAAACTTGATAGTTGCGATTCTGCTTTTTGTTGATGACAAAAGGGGAGAAGATATGATGATATGAGAATCATATATGGTAGGATGTAATATACTTTGATATTTTAATACCATGATGATTTGAAATATTTATAATGATGCATGCAAAACTTATGATAATGATGCATGCAATACAATGATATGCATATAGTGTGTTGCATATATTCATGATGAAATTTTGCTTTGACTTGAATTCAACTTGAATTCAAGGTTCTATCAATATGGCATATTAATAGGGAGAGTTAATGTTAACTCTGTCATCAATTAGTTGCCATCATCAAAAAGAGGGAGATTGTTGAATCTCAGATTTTGATGATGAAACCAATTGATAGTGTTTATATGAACTATGTTTTGAGTGACATAGGAAGTTTCAATCAGGGAGAGACAATTAAGGTAGGAAGAATCATGTTGGGCCGGAGTGAAACATATAAGAAGACTGGACATCGAACCGAAGGATCGGTCGACATATCGACAGAAGGCCTCAGGGCATGGGACCGAGCATCGGGCCAAGAAAAGTGGAAATTGCACCAAAGAAATCGGAGTTGCGGAGGTCAAGTGGCCAATTGGGCAATAGGTCACAAGAGAGGACGATGCGCTGAAGAATCAGATAAGGCGTTGATGAACCAATGACATGTCGGACAACATTTGATTTATCTTTGTAATAATTATATAGATCGAAGTAGGTTTTAGATATAATTGGGTTGAAATTAGGCTAACTCAATTAGGGGTCATTTGTGCCCAAATTTGGGCTATGTTGGGTCAAGTGAAAGGCCCGAACAGTGACCCAAAAGGTGGAATCATCGATGGCACAGTCTCTGAGACTATGTCAAGCGGTGGTACCACTAGTTTGGGCGGTGGTACCACCCAGACTTAGTCTCCAAGACTATCAAGTGGTGGTACCGCCTAGTGGCGGGGTGTCAAGCGATGGTACCGCTAGACTAGGTGGTGGTACTATCCAATGTCAGTGCTCTAGGCGGTGGTACTGCCCAACACAAGCGGTGGTACCGCCAATACCCCGAAAACCATGGATGAGACCCTTTTAGGCTCTAAGTTTGAATCCACTTAAGGCCTATAAATACCCCTCTCATCCTTGGTTAATACACATAAGCATAGAGAGCATAACAGTGGGAAAATACTATAGCAATCACTTGAGAGATCCCCACCTCTAGTTCTAAGTTTAGAATTCTATTTAGGGAAGAGTGAGTGCTTGTAAAAGGTTATCTCCTAATCTTGTAAAAAGGAGAAGAGGGGTATAAAAGGGTAGTTGATCTTCGCCCATTGAAAGTGTTGAATCTCGGATTTTGATGATGAAACCAATTGATAGTATTTATGATTTAATCTGCATTTTGAGTGATGCAGGGTGCTTCGATCAGGGAGAGACAACTAAAGCAGGAAGAATCATGTTGGGCCGGAGAAACATGTCAGAAGATTGGACGTCGTGTCACTGACTTAGCTGGTTTTGCCTAAGTCGTGTGGCACCCTTGCGTGTCCGTCCGCAAAGGTCAGCCTCCCCGAAGCCTCCCATGGTCCCTTAGGACCTACAAAAGAGAAAATGGGTTAGAGAAAATGCCTCACTCAGGATCCACAAGCAAACATTTTTGAAAACACTTCATAGACAATGCAAATTACAAACCGACTTTATAAGCTCTGAACGGTTGCACAACAAAGGGTTAAAATAGTCCACTATAGACCGAATATCTCTCACAAGTGTCCATATGACACAATATTTATTTACAAGCCTAAGAAGGCCACCAAACCCAACTAATCTTGATGAGAAACTCGTTGACACCGGTCTTATGAAGTTTCTTGGCCTCTGCCCTTCAGCTTTGTCTCGGTACTTGGAGTTTGTCTCTATATGCTCCACCTCCTCGGCCCCTTTTATGACCAAGCGCTCTCCCTCCATGAGAGCAAGGGATCAATGACTTTCACGGAAGTCCCGCCTCTATGGTACCATAGCGCTGCCATGCCCATGGCCCTACTATCCGTCGCCTCACATCTGCATCCTTTTTCTTCACGATCTGTAGATATGCTTCGACGTATTGACAGAAGGATTCGGGCCATGGATTCTAGCATCGGGCCAAGAAGAGCGGATATTGTCCCAAGCATATCGAAGTTGCGGAGGTTAACTGGCCAATTGGGCAATAGGCCGCAAGAGAGGACAATGCGCCGAAGAATCAAACGAAGCGTTGATGGACCAATGACATGCCAAACGACATGATTCATGCTTAGTAATAATTGTCTAGATCAAAGTGTATTTTTATGTGTGCAGGATTAACTACGATAGCAAAGCATAAAGCAAAATGAAGTCCTAGAGTCAAGAATGCGATTTCGTTGGGAGTTCGAAAGTTCGTCGGAAGTCCGGACATTTGTCGAAAGTTCTACCGGAATTGATCGAGAAGTCCTAGAGCTTGCTAAAGAAGCTCGTCAGAACTTGCCAAGAAGATCGTCGTGAATTCCAGGAGCTTGCCGGGAGTCCACCGAAACATTGTCGAGAGATCATCGGAAGTTCGTCGGAAGATCGCCGGAAGCTCGTCGGAAGAAACTGGACTTATCTTGCTTAGATTATGTTTTAGGAATCATAGTTAGCACATAATTAGAGTTGTGATTAGGAGGTAATCCCATCAACTCTGTTATGGGCCAATTGGGCCCAAAGTTAGACTAGTTTGGGCCGGATTCAAGACCCAACCAGGGTATTGAAACCCTAGCTGACGGTGGCACCACCTGGGGAACAACACCCCAGGAAACCTGGGCGGTGGTACTACCTAGGCTAGGCGGTGGTACCGCTAGTAGCAATGCTGCAAGCGGTGGTACTACTTGCAGCATTGCTACAAGCGGTGGTACCGTTGGCAGCAATGCTGCAAGCGGTGGTACCATTGGCAGCAATGCTGCAAGCGGTGGTACCGGCCCTATTCGACGGTGGTAACGCCCAGTACCAGATCCTACGGCGGTAGTACCACCCAGGAATGGCGGTGGTACCGCCAGTACACAGGAAACCTGGGATGAGACCATTTTAGGCTCCAAGTTTGAATCAACTTGAAGCCTATAAATACCCCTCTCATCCCTTGTTAACATACATAAGCACAGAGAGTTTTAAAGTGAGAAAACACTATAGAAATCACTTTAGAGATCCTTCCTCTAGATCTAACTTTAGAATTCAGTTTAGAGAGGAGTGTGTGTGCTTGTAAAGGTTGACTCCTAAACCTGTGAAAAGGAGAAGAGGGGTGTGAAAAGGAGGTTGATCTTCGTCTATTAAAGGAAGATCGATAGTGGATGCTGGTGACCTCGACAGATGAGGAATCAACGAAGTAGATGTAGGTCATGACGACCGAACCACTCTAAAATCTGGTTTGCATTTACTTCTTACTATTTATCTTTATTGCAAATTGAATTCCTCCTTCACTACATTTTCCATACAATTTCAAGTTAACATCTTTACGAAATCGGTTTTAATCGTACGAAGGATTTTGAAGACGTGATTTTACCGCTTCACTAATACACCCCAACACCCGCCCCCCGCACCCCCCCCCCCCCTCCTCCCCCCTCTTATTGCCGACTTGTTCCTAACAGTCGGTATCAGAGTCTTGTTTTCTCATTTAGTTTAACACCCAAAGAGAAATGGCTCTTTTCAGCTTTTAAGAGGGACTTTCTCTCATTCATCCTCCCTTTTTCTATGGGACGGACTACACTTATTGGAAAACTTGAATGAGAGTTTTCTTGCTTTCGATTGATTTACATTTATGGAATATGGTCGAAAATATATTTCAAAGGTCTTCTCTTCCAATGAACGATTGGAATGATTTGGAGAAGAAGACGTTTTCTCTAAATGCTAGAGCTATGAATGCTCTATTTTGTACCTTAGACAAAAACGAATTCAATCGGATTTCTTTGTGCGAAACAACTTTTGACATATGGTGCACTCTCGAAATCACACATGAAGGCACTAGCAAAGTTAAAAATTTAAAAATCAACTTTTTAACGTATGATTTTGAACTTTTTTGAATAAAATCGAGCGAAACCATTGTTGACATGTACGCCCGTTTTACGGATGTCGTTAATGGTTTAAAAGCTCTTGGTAAAGGTTTTTCAAATCTTAAACTTGTGAATAAAGTTTTACGCTCACTCTCTAAAACTTGGGATTCGATAATAACTACTATACAAGAATCAAAAAATTTAAATACTTTTTTTATCTAAGAACTTATCGGGTCTCTAATAACCTATGAAATGACGTGCAATGCACGTAAAGAACTCAAGAATAACCTTCCAAAGAACAGAAGGAATTAGCACTTAGAACACATGAAGACCACTCGAGCATAAGCTCTAAGTGAAGGTGAACTTGAACTCGTCACTATGAAATTTAAAAAGTTCATTAAACAAAAATTAAAGAATAAAAAGAACAGAACTACTTGCTATGAATGCAAGAAAAAGTTACCAAAAGATGAATTGAGCTCCTCCGAAGACGAGGAGAAAATCAACAAAGGCGAGGTGGCAAACTACGCCTTAACGACTTTTGACGACGAGGTAAACGAAACTCCCTTAATTTATTTCAAAATTACATTGTGCTTTTAATGAGTTATTTTTAATTTAGTTTAATTATTTTTCTTGAAAATTACATGTTTAATAATATAATGAAAATGCTAAAAAATTAGGATCATGCTTATCATTCTAGTAATTTTGAAAATAATTATAAAAATTACATGTCTTATGATAAATGAACAAAATGTTAGAATTAAATCTAGTGATTAATTTCTTGTATGGTATAAATAATTATGTGTATTGTGATGATTTTGTATTGCTTTTCGAGTTTTGTTGGATGGCTTTAATATAAAATTTTGCATACCTTGAAAACTTGAAACTATGTTTTGATGTCATGCCCAAAGTAGTGATACATAATGATCATGCTTAATAAATTTATATTTTAAAATTATGCATGATGATTTTAGTAATTTATGGACTATCGATTTTTACCATAATGAAAGTGGTATTTTTTGTTTTAAAAATGATGCATGTTTTGATTTAGTATAAATGAAAAAAAGCATGCTTATATAAATCAAATCACATGAATTGAAACAACTAAAAAGAGAAAAATATTTTTCTTGAAAATTTTTTTTTCTCTATCTTATCGATTTTTCACTAAGAGATTAATAAAGTTGTTTATGTCATTTTGAATCTCTTAAAAGTAATTTTGATGATTTGAATTTGAATGAGCTTTATCTTGATTTTTTGAAATTTATAACTTGAGATTTCTTATGCATGAATCAAGATATTATATCATTTGATCTCCTAAGAATTCTTTTCGTTATTTATTTAAGAGGAGATTTGTTAAAATGAATCTTAGTGTCTCTTGATATTCACAATTTGTTTTCATTATTTGTGTATCTCATCAACAAAATTCTCTTGATATTTTTCATGTGATGATATGAAATTATGCATGAAAACACTCTTGATATTATTTTGATACAAACAAATAAGAAGTTATGATCATGGATGATAGGATGTAATATAATTTGACATTTAGATACCATCATGATTTAATATGCTATGATTTGTTGCCAAAATGATGTATCATGAATGCGTGAATATCATGTATGATATGCCCATGGTAATTGATTTATTTATGTCATGCATGAAGTAAGGATACCATATGCAAAGTTTTGAAATTGTGCATGTTGTAAATTGAAACCATAATGATGCACTAACATATTGAAATAATGATTGAAACATTAATGTAATTATGAATAATGATTTGATATTATGCATACAATACTTCAACTTATGATTATGATGCATGCAATGATAAAATATTCATGATGAAAAATTGTTTTGACATTCATAACTTGATTTTTTGATTATTCATCCTTTGTCATGATTTGAAAATTGTTGTAAAGGGAAAAAGAGATACAAAACTATATTCTTCCCTTCTTTTTGACAATGACAAAGGGGGAGAAAAATTGCTAGCTCAAGATGTAAAATTTAGAAACTTACACATTGCAAAAGAAGCAAACTTGCTAGCTTACTCATCTCAAAAGAGAAGCAAGAAGTGCTATCTTGCAAATCTCAAGAAGCACAAATGCAAACTTGCAAATTTTGTAATTTTGCACATCATTAAAATTTATGATAATTTGGTGATTATACATGTTCTAAAATGTTATAAGATTCACTAGCTTGCTTGATGTAGAACTTGCCATCTTGAACATCACCAAGAAGTGCTATCTTGCCTATCTTAAGAAGCAAAAACTATTAACTTACACATCTAGCAAAACTTATATTTCAAGAAGCAAGAGTTGCTTTCTTGAACATCTCAAAATTACTAGCTTGTATGTTTTAAAATGTTGTAAAATTTTGCTAGCTTGTACTTTGCAAAGTAAGCAAAAATGGCACTTCTCAAAAGAGAAGAAAGAGCTTGCTATCTTGAACATCGCTATCTTACATTTGCTTTCAAAATTTTTGCTAGCTTGTATGTTGTAAACTTGCTATCTTATTACCTTGCATATCTAAAACTTGATAGCTTGCATGATGTAACAGTTGCTAAATTTTCTAGCTTACAAATTGCATGATAATAAAACTTGATATTATGTTTTTCAACTTATATCTCAAACACTTGATAGTTGGAACTTCTCCTTTTTGTTGATGACAAAAGGGGAAAAGTATGATCATGTTATGACGTGTTGTAAATATTCATGATAAAATTTGTAATGACTTGAATTCAGCTTAAATTCAAGTTTCTATCAATATGACATATTGATAGGGGGAGTTTGTTTAAACTCCGGGAGTTAAGGTTAACTCCGTCATCAATTGTTTGTCATCATCAAAAAGGGGAAGATTGTTGAATCTCGAATTTTGATTATGAAACCAATTGATAGTGTTTATGATTTAATCTGCATTTTGAGTAACGCAGGGTGCTTCGATCAGGGAGAGACAACTAAGGCAGGAAGAATCATTTTAGGCCGGAGAAACATGTTAGAAAATTGGACGTCGGGCCGAAGGATCGATTGACGTATCAACAGAAGGCTTCGAGCCATGGATTCGGGCATCGGGCGAAGAAGAGCGGATATTGCGCCAAGAATATTGGAATTGCAGAGGTCAACTGGCCGATTGGGCAATAGGCCGCAAACGAGGATGATGCACCGAAGAATCGGACGAAGCGTCGATGGACCAATGACATGCCAAACGATATGATTCATGCTTAGTAATAATTATCTAGATCAAAGTATATTTTTATGTGTGCAGGATTAACTACGATAGCAAAGCATAAAGAAAAATGAAGTCTCAGAGTCAAGAACACGAATTCGTTGGGAGTTTGAGAGTTCATCGAAAGTCCGGACGTTCATCGGAAGTTCTACTAGAATTGACCAAGAAGTCCTGGAGCTTGCTAAAGAAGCTCGTCAGAACTTGCTAAGATCATTGTGAAGTCCAGGAGCTTCCCGGGAGTCAGTTGGAACATTGCCGAGAGATCATCGGAAGTTCACCGAAAGATCGCCAGAAGCTCGCCAGAAGAAACCAGACTTATCTTGCTTAGATTATGTCTTTGGAATCGTAGTTAGCACATAAGTAGAGTTGTGATTGGGAGGTAATCTCATCAACTCTGTTAGGGGCCAACTAGGCCCAAAGTTGGACTGGTTTGGGCTGGATTCAAGGCCCAACTAAGGTGTTGAAACCTTGGTCGGCGGTGGCACCGCCTAGGGAACAACACCCTAGGAAACCTGGGCGGTGGTACCACTGACAGCAATGTTGTTTGACGGTGGTACCGCCCAGTACCAGATCCTACGGCGGTAGTATCGCCCAAGAACGATGGTGGTACCACCAGTACCTAGGAAACCTGGGATGAGACCTTTTTAGGCTCCAAGTTTGAATCAACTTGAAGCCTATATATACCCCTCACATTCCTAGTTAACATACATAAGTACAGAGAGTTTTAAAGTGAAAAAACGCTGTAGAAATCACTTGAGAAATCCCTCCTCTAGATCTAACTTTAGAATTTAGTTTAGATAGGAGTGTGTGTACTTGTAAAAGTTGACTCCTAAACCTGTAAAAAGGAGAAGAGGGGTGTAAGAAGGAGGTTGATCTTTGCCTATTAAAGGAAGATCGATAGTGGATGCCGGTGACCTCAACAGAAGAGGAATTGACGAAGTGGATGTAGGTCACGATGACCGAACCACTCTAAAATCTGGTTTACATTTACTTCTTGCTATTTATCTTTATTGCAAACTGAAATCCTCCTTCACTACCTTTTTATACAATTTCAAGTTAACATCTTTACGAAACCAGTTCTAATCGTATGAAGGATTTTGAAGACGTGATTTTACCGCTACACTAATTCACCCCACCTTCCTTAGTGCCGACTTGTTCCTAACATAAAGAAGATCGTTAGTGGATGCCAGTGGCCTCGACGAAAGAGGAATCGGGAGTGGCAATATAAAACTTGGTTTGCATTTCTATTTGTGCAATTTACCTTTACTTTAACTGCCTTACTTGTTTTACTTTCTTATTATACTCTTCGGTACACTTTCAAGTTAAGTATCTTTTCGATACTAGTTTTTAATCATATGAAGTTTTTTAAAACCGATTTCGTTTTTATCGCTGCACTAATTCACTCCCCCCCTCTTAGTGCTGGCTCGATCCAAACACCTCTTTATGATATAAGGTAAAGGAGGAGGAGATGGATAAGCAAGAAGTAGAGAGGTAGATGAAGGAGGCTAGGAGGAGGCTATGGGGGAGGGGGAGGAGGTGGCAATAGTAGAGTAAAAGTAAGAAGAGGAGGAGAATGAGACAAAAGTGGAATGATAGATAAAGTGGGAGAAAGAGGAAGCCAAGGGGGATGAGAAGTAAATGAAGAGAGGGAGGAGGAGGGAGACAAGAAGGGGGAGAAGGCTATGGTGTGGGAGGAGGAGGTGACGAAGATGAAGGTGATGTGGGAGAGAGTGGGAGAAGAGGAGGCGGCAGAGATGGAGAAAGCCAATAGGGAGAGGGAGGAGGACAAAGCCAATGAGAGGAGGTGAGGAGTAATTTGAGAAAAATTAAGGGATAATTTAGGGCTTAAATAAACCAAACTAGGTAGCTAAAGTTTAGTTAAATTCGTTTGGTCTAATTCAATTGAAAAACTCGATTTAGTTTTAAAAAACTAAGTCAAGCCGAGTCAAAGCATAATCACCATCTTTTTATGATTGCACTGAGGTATGTTGATTAAAGTTCAAATGAAAGGATGCCCTATGGTAAAAATCAAATATTGGGGTAGCATTCAATAAAAGCCGATTAATAAGGATTTTTGATAAATTACTAAAAAAATTTAAAATATACAAATGATAAACTCAAAACCAAAAATCTAATCAGAATAAGAAAAAAGAGCCTATTAATTAGAGCCTACTTTTTACTATTGATAATCCCTTTAAAATTAATAAAATAATATTTTATTATTTATAACCCTTCTAATTTTGATTTTTTTATTTTGTTCTTCATTATATCCCTTACTATTGTTGCTTGTGTACCTGAACCAACACCGATGCTCCCTAGTGTTCTCTTCATTGATCGTCGCACCTATGCCTATTATCAATTACCATCTCTCCGCCCATGCTTCTTACTAATCATCACTCAATCTGCTCCCCAACTCATGCTATGATCTTGTTTGTTGCTCACTCAATACTATCCTCAAGGAAGAAGAAGAAGAAGAAAAGAAGAAAAAAAAGAATAATAATAATAATAATAATAATAAATAATAGTAGTAATAATAATAATAAATAATAATAATAGTAATAATAATAAATTGGAAAAGGAGGAGGAGAAGGAAGAAGAAGAATGAGGGAGGACAAAGATGAGAAGATGAGGGGGAAGACGAAGAGAGTATTCGTTTATGAAAAATAAAAGATATTAAAAATTTTAAAATTAGATTGTAAATAATAATTTCTTAATAAAATAAAGATTATGGGAAGATTTTGATATAAAATCCTTATTTTCCATAATGCACTTACCATTTGCAAATATGCAAAATTATAGTGTTTCATTGAGCCGATTATAATTTTTCTAAATGAAGTTATAATGTTTTGGTTCAGTAACTAAAAATAATTATGATTCCATTAAAAAACTCTACAATCTGAGTTCAATTATTTTAAAAACCATCATTCCATTAAAAAACTCTACAATCTGAGTTCAATTATTTTAAAACCCATCAACCTTAATTATTAATTTTATAAGACCTAAGTTTCTATAAAATGAGTTAATTGAAAATTTTTGAATGAAAAATTAGTATTATGTTTTATATTTTGTAATAAAAGATAACAAGTCCTCAATTTTTCACATAATGTTAAATTTAGGTATATATATTATAAGAAAGCTTATAATATTTATATCGATTTATTATAAAAATAATAATGATAAAGGATGTGATATTATCTTGTTTCATTATTTTTTAATGGACTTATAATGATTTTTTGTTACTCTACCAAACTATTATTAATCTTTGTTAAAGTATTTTAACAAAGACTTCATTAGTTTAAATCTTCATCAACTTAATTATCATCTCATTGTAGATTTTGATATTTTAGAAAATGACTTGAACAAGAACAAATGTGGTTTTGGATGAAAAGTAAGAAGGTTTTTATATATTTTAAAATACATGAAGACCAAAACTTTTTTTTCTCATATAACATTAAATTTAGTCTATATTTTTGTTTCCATTTACTGTGGAAGAATAATAATAAATAAGGGTGAAGCACTACCCAATTATAATTTCTTAATGAAATCATAATATTTTTATATTAATAAATAAAATATTATAATTTTATTTAGGAACATTACAGTTAAGCATTAATAAATCTTAATCTGTATAATTATTAAATTTATTATATGTCTTAAGATTATATAACGTAATTTATATGATTGCCACATCAGTTTTGCTAAAAGTTAGGATTGTGTAAATATATTTCAGAAAAAATAAAAAAATAATTCTTTTCTCATTTATCCTAATTTATGTATATATATCTTGAATAACCTAATAGTATTTGTTTTTTCATCATGGAAAAAAAAGATGAATTATAATATTTTTAAATAACGTTTATTATTGAATTAAAATAATATAATTTTATTTAAAAATTCTATGACTATTTCAATGATAAAAAATATTATATCTCTATTAAAAAATATTTCGACTAGTCTGGTTCAATTTAGTTGGTTGGGATATAACGATAAAATAATTATTCATGATGGAAGGATATTTTAGATACTTGGAAAAGATAAGAACTCTGAATTATAAAAACATAAACTAAAATGTGAGTCATTTCTAAGAAAAATGGCGTAAGATTTCGAACAAAAACTAATCGTCAGATGAAAAAAAAAAAGGATGAACATGACATGTTATGGCTGTCCTAACTATCGTACGCAAAATTTTTAGATTTAAGAAAATTTTGTAAAATCTATGGATGGAGTTTTAACTCCCACCAAACCCACCCTGTTCAGCCAAGTCCTTCGTCTCACCCGCCATGTTGACTTTTAAGCCCTCTCTTCTTCCAAAAACCTGTGTCCTACACCTGTGACAGCAGCGGTCCAGAGCCTCTGCAGCCCTGTGATGCGGATCAGAGGGCTGACATCTCTTCTGCGCCGGGTCTCCCATGTCTTCTGCTGTATTCTGAGCAGGAGGAGATGGAAGCAGGGAAGGCGTGGACTTCCTTCTCCGAGACGAGCCCGTTGGTCACTTCTCTGCCTTTTCCCGGGGCGTGCTCACACCGGTCCTCCTCCGAGGTGAGCCGTGGTACCGTTTCGTCTCTAATTCGATACCTGTTTTGTTTTCTTCTATCTTTTATCGCTTTCCATCGAGTTCTCACGTTGCCTGTTGACGGAGCGGAGGAAGACGAGAAGGAAACAAACCAGATGGCGGCAGGACCTGTACCAGTTTCATCTCTCTGCTGTGAAAACTTGTTTTTTTTTTTCTTTTAACTCGAGCAGACGATGGAAAGGGTCGTAGGGCTCGAGAAAGAGACGGTGCAAATCTGCTTCATTCCACAAACCCAAGGTCCCGTTTTTTATCCCAAGGTTGGGGCTTTTTGATTCATTTTTTTATGGGACAGATGACGGGAGGGTCAACAGGCCTATTTCTACTGACGTCTCTTTCTCTCTCTTCCTCGGCCTAGAGATTTCCTTTTCCTTTGTTTTGCGAGGCTTCATAGTGTCCACGCGTAGGAAGTCTCCTTTTATCTTCCACACCCGTTTACACCAGCTCGCACCAGCCTCTCGGCCTTCTAAAGCTTCGATCTTTGAGGTCTCGGAGCAGGAAACTGCCTCGTTCGCGTCCTAGGTGGTAGGGAAGGGAGAGGAAGACAGAACGCGGTTCTTGAGTTCCTCTTGCCTTCCTTCTCTTTCTTTCTGCCCTTCGGTGACAGCGAGAGGGTGTTGAGGCATCTGCTCATACCTTAAACGGATCGTCTATGCTTTTGCATCCTCTGGTGTATCCATCAGATCTCCCTTTTTTTATTTTTTTTTTGTGTTGTATTTGTTCTCCCTGAGTCCTCTTCCCCTCTATTCAGTTCTGTCGATTTGATTCTGCTCCTTTGTTTATTGCATGGAGATCTTGTTCTAAGACCTTGGGAAACTCGGAAATCTGGGTTGAAAAGCGAGAACACGCATTAGATCTACTACTAGCATCTGCTAGCACTTGGTGAGGAAGAGTGTTTTTGAAGCAACGAAGCGAGTTCGAAGAGGTGTGATTGAGAAAGAGAGGAAATAAAATTGATCTTCAATGAGTTTTGGAGGTTTGTTCGACAGCGGCTCCGGCAGCGGTGGCGGTGGCGCTCGGACGGGGTTGGCCGATGCGGTGCACCGCAGCTCCACCGCCATGTCCGCCAGCAACATCTCACAGCCGCTCCTCGCCTCGCCTTCTCTCCCCATGTTCAACTCCCCTGGCCTCTCCCTCACCCTGGTAAGTTTTACCACTCACTATTTCTCTTCCTTTTTCTTCTTCCGTTTTCTTGCGTTCATGTAGAGGTTTCAACGAGTATACCTTTTGGTTTTCCGGCCAGCAATCGGATATGGAAGGCACGGGTGCCGCCGGTAAAGGTGGAGCGTGGGATCTGGATTCGGGGCGTCAGAACAAGGAAGACGAGAACGAGAGCCGGTCAGGAGGGAGCGACAACCTGGGAGGACTCTCCGGAGACAATTTAGAACAGGAGAACCCGCGCAAGAAGAAGCGATACCATCGCCACACCCCGCACCAAATCGAAGAACTCGAAGCGTAATGAGTCCAACCATCTCACTCCATTCCTTTGATTGCAAGAACATTAAACGACCGAAAAAAATAGACAGCTCTCAATTTAATCCCCCATGTACAGATTCTTCAAGGATTGCCCTCACCCTGATGAGAAGCAAAGGTTGGAACTCAGCAAGAGGTTATCCTTGGAGGCTCGCCAGGTCAAGTTCTGGTTCCAGAACCGCCGAACCCAGATGAAGGTATCATTTCATTCTTTTCTAAAAATATTCATCTACTTCTGATTATTATATCTTCCTTACATGCTTGGGCGTCGATTGAATCAGACCCAAATGGAACGCCACGAAAACATGATCCTAAGGCAGGAGAACGACAAGCTTCGCGCTGAGAACTTGTCAATTAGGGAGGCGACGAGGAACCCTCTCTGCAGCAACTGCGGTGGGCTGGCGATGCTCGGCGAAGGGTCGCTCGAAGAACAACACTTGAGAATTGAGAATGCCCGTCTCAAGGATGAGCTTGATCGTGTTTGCTCCCTCATTGGGAAGTTCCTCGGCAAGCCTATATCTGCGTTGTCTAGTCCACTTCCTCTCCCGATGTCAGATTCAACATTGGATCTTGCAGTCGGGAACAATGTTTTCGGTGGCCTGGGTTTGGTGACCCCGGCAACGTTGCCTCCGGTCACTGATTTCACCGCCGGAGCAACAAGCGGCCCATTCGGCACCGTTACAACTCCTGCAAGGAACGTTGGCACGGGAACTCTAGACGGTGTGGATAGATCGCAGGAGAGATTCGTGTTCTTGGAACTTGCACTCACAGCAATGGATGAGCTGGTGAAGATGGCTCAGATGGAGGATCCTCTTTGGGTTCCAACTTTGGATGGAAGGAAGGAGACACTGAACTACGAGGAGTATCTTCGAAGTTTCCCTCGCTGCATCGGTGCGAAGCCCGTTGAGTTGGTGTCGGAGGCCACCAGGGCTACCGGCGCCGTGATCATCAATAGCTTGGCGTTGGTTGAGACTCTCATGGACGCCGTGAGCTTTCGTCTGTTGCATTTGCTTTTATCAGCTGATCACTTGCATCTTCCAGCATCATGCTAATAAAATCTAATTTCTTTTTATCATATTCTTACATCAGAATCTTTTTACTGCGTTTGCATCGATCTGCATTGAAATGTTTCTTTGCTTGCTGTTTCACCTCCTATACAGATAATTTTCTTCGAAATCGTCACTTGCATGTGTCCTCCGAGCAACTTTTTGGAGTGAACTAATACGTCGTTTGCTATATTTGTAACCCATTCATGCGCAGACTCGGTGGGTAGATATGTTTCCTTCTGTGATTGCAAGAGCGACCACCATTGATGTGATCTCCAGTGGCATGGGTGGTAGCAGAAATGGTGTGCTCCAACATGTGAGTCCATGGCATTCAGATGTGTATTTATGCTAGTAGCTGTTTGCTACACAATTATTCTCCTAATTGCACCACAATTTCCTGGGTCTGCAGATGCATGCAGAACTTCAAGTTCTCTCGCCGCTGGTGCCTGTCCGAGATGTCCGTTTCCTTAGGTTCTGCAAGCAACTTACAGAGGGAGCTTGGGCGGTAGTAGATGTCTCCATCGATGGAATTAGAGACGACCTTTCTGCTCCACCTCCTAATATGAGTTGCCGCCGGTTGCCGTCTGGTTGTCTGGTGCAGGACATGCCTAATGGTTATTCTAAGGTATTAAAATCCTTCCTCATCTCCACTCTCTCCCTTCCCGCTCTACCTATTAGCAGTCTATCAGCAGTGACCACGCATGGGTTACCTTTGGATCAGTGTTAATAACTTTGACTTAGACATGTATAATATGTCTCTCTGCACACAATACGTTCCTCGGCGTGCTCAAGTGTTACTGTTGTGATTCCCTGTCTCTTTTTCTTCGAGTCAAGGCCTAAGCTCGTGCTTCCAAGTCTAATCGAGGTCTCGTGCCAGTATATCTTCTTCTACCAAAAATATTTCAGTCAGCGAAAGACGGATTTGTGTTAGTCTTCGATCCTTTTTTTTTATTATTAGTATATTCACACGTCTTTCCATGTTCATCATTTCTCGTGTTTGTTTCTTCAGACTTTTAGATGCTTCTCCCACACTCTCGAGAGCACCACTTCTGGGTTGTTCACCGTCCGCTTATGAATAATGGATGATGTGCCGCCAACCATTTGGCTAAGGCTGCTCTCACCGTCATTATCTGTGAAGGCTTGGCTATTGTTCACCGTTCCATTTGTTTTCCAAGTCCTCGTACGGAAATTACCCTTTCTATTCCTTTCCGTGTTCTTTACCTTGCCTGTTGTGCAACCCCTTGTACACCGAGTCTCTCTTGGTAACTTTAGATATCATATGCTCTTGACGACGCTATTTGATCTCACTCTCCTGACAGCGTGCATCATGTCAACAGAGACCTCAATTTAATTTAATAATCAGCATCACCTTGGCATTTGGCCAATTGTATAACCTTCTTAGTTTGGTTCAACATTTTCCTATCGTTGTTTCTTCGAGTCAGTTTCTCATATCGATGCTCATGTGATCCTCGGAAGCTTTTCTCCGTTTGTCTAACCTTCTGACTCGAGTGTAATCAATTTAGCAGTGTACTGTGTGCCCAGTGTACTCAGGTAAACAGCAAACTGCGTTTCACGGTGGTAAGGTATACAGCGTTCTAGGGACATGATACGTTAAGTCAAGGTCCAGCTGTGGCACAAAAGTCAACGTTAAGGGACACCCGGCATTAATGAGCTAACTGACGCGGTGATGCACAGGTCACATGGGTGGAGCACGCGGAGTACGACGAGGCCGCGGTGCACCCGCTGTTCCGGCCGCTGGTGCGCTCCGGCATGGCGCTCGGCGCACATCGTTGGGTCGTCTCCCTCCAACGCCGGTGCCAGTCCTTGGCTATGCTCATGTCCTCTTCGCTCTCCCATGATGATACCACCAGTAAGTCCCAGCAAAAATGTGCAATTGCGATTGGCATGGATTGATGATATGGCGGCTGATTGTTGAACTCTGGTCGCAGCAATAACGCCGAGTGGGAGGAGGAGCATGCTGAAGCTGGCGCAGCGCATGACGGACAACTTCTGCGCCGGGGTGTGCGCGTCGTCAGCCCACGAGTGGAACAACCTCAGTGGCGGGATCAACATCGGCGAGGACGTGAGGGTCAAGACCAGCCAGAACGTGGCCGAGCCCGGGGAGCCACCGGGGGTGGTGCTGAGCGCTGCCACCTCGGTGTGGCTCCCTATCGCCCCACAGCGCCTTTTCGACTTCCTCCGCAACCAGCAGCTACGGAGCCAGTGGGATATCCTCTCCAACGGCGGTCCCATGGAGGAGATGGCCCACATCGCCAACGGAAAGGAGACCGGCAACACCGTCTCCCTTCTCCGTGCCAGCGTCAGTATATTTATCGTTTCACGCACATCTATTTCCTTTTCGCCTTTCTTTCTCTGGTTGGACATTTTACTTGCGTGATCGGTGAAAGGTTTGGAAAAATAATCAGAGTCTGGTACTGGCTACTGTAGCGTCAGACTAGTGGGGCCATGTCGGTGGTCGGGAACTTGCTGGATGACAGATCCATGAAAAGATGGATTGACGTGACTACTGACGATCCATTGCTGTCTTTGGCCTTGTGTTCAAGCTTTCTTCTCACTCTATACGTGGTTTATTGGTTTACGTAATTCACCTTATATTTTATAGATTTTCTGAAGTTAAATGGACTTGTTGTATGTTTTGGTCAGTATGTTGCAAATCTGGTTCACTTCCTAAATGATGTGTTGGGTTGTTACAACAGGCGGTGAGTGCAGACCACAACAGCATGCTGATACTGCAAGAAACGTGCACGGACGCGTCCGGGTCGGTTGTGGTGTACGCCCCGGTGGACGTGCCGGCCATGCACCTCGTTATGAGCGGCGGCGACTCCACCTACGTCACCCTTCTCCCGTCTGGTTTCGCCATCCTCCCCGACGGCCGCGGAAGCGGCGCAGGCGTCACCCACAAGGCGGGAGGGTCGCTACTCACCGTCGGGTTTCAGATTCTGGTGAACAACCAGCCGACGGCGAAGCTGACGGTGGAGTCGGTGGAGACCGTCAGCAACCTTATCTCATGCACCGTGGAAAAGATCAAGGCAGCCATCCACTGCGAAGCTTGAAGAGGAGCAGACTTGTTGAGGAGCATGGCGAGGATGTCAGGTAATGCATGGATTGAGTCAAGAACGAACCACAACGTAAAAAACCTTTGCCAAGTAGTTAGGAAGTATGGAAACACTGCTAAAACCCTATCGGCACTAAGAGCAGTCCATAATCCTTAACACGGAGCAATGGTGGTGGTTCGGGCATTGACTCGTTCCAATCGACGCCCTTGCTGAATCTCCAGCGCAGTGAGATGCTGCATGATTAGTATTGTAGTGGTTTGGCCTTTGTAGTTTTTGCCATCTGAAACATAGTCAACTAGTGATGAAAGGAGCAAGTAGTGCTGTTTGCTGCATATGAGCGTAGTTTTTTATCGGACATATAAGTTGCTTCGTATAACTGCATATGAGCTCCATTAGCTCTTCCTTTACTTCCTCTGTGTTTACCAGCCATACCATGTCGATAAAAGAAGCATGTGAAGGTAAAAAGGAAACTGTACTCGTGACTAGTGGGGTTCCCACGCTGCATTAAATGCATGGCAGCTCGGCAGTGCAGTAGCACTAAATGCTGGTCGTAGATTTTTTTTCCCTTTTTTTTTTTTTTCTTTTCACGAGGTCGTGGACAGAATTCATCCTTATCGCAGCCTTACGATTCAGAATCCGATAAGGGTTTTTCAAAAGGTTTAAAATTTATATTTTACACTGAAATAGAAAAAAAAATCAAAAAATATCATCTTAAAACGAGAAATCAAAATAAAATTATGATTAGATAAAATTTATTCAAATCATCAAAATCACTTTTAAAAGATTAAAAATAACATAACTAAATTTATTATTTTTTTAATTAAAAAATCGATAAGATAAAAATAAAAAATTTTAAAATGTATTCTTTTTTAGTTGTTTATTGATTTCATATAAGTATGTTGAAGTTTTTTTTTTTTTTTGTCAAAACCATGCATCATATTTAAAATTGAAAAATAAGATTAATCATAAAAATCATTAAGATCAAAAGTGTAACATATAATTTCAAAATATATGTTTTAAATCATCATTATTTTAAATTATCATGCATAATATAAAATCATCAAGCATAATATCAAATCTTTTAATATTTTCATTATATTATTACATCATTTAAACATGATTTCATTCAACATAAGATATTTTCAATCAAAATTATTTTTTTTATTGTAGTAAAATATTTTTCTTTTTAAGTGAATCTAACTCTTCGTATGCCTAGGAGTTAATATGTAATTATCATGATCAAAAAAATTTTTTTTTTTAATCACTAGAAAGAGAAGCATGATCCCTCCCCCCCCCCCCCCCCTTGCCCTCGTAGTTTGTCACATCTTCTTTGTCGGTTTGCTCATCGTCTTCGGATGTACTTAATCCGTCCTATGTTGCCTTGAATGTCTTCTTCTTCTTTTGTTACGGACATTTGCTTTTGAGATGCCCTGGCCGATTGCATTCATAGCAAGTTATTGTGTTCCTTTTGAGCTTATTTTTTATTCTTAGTTTCTTGTTTTATGAATTTTTTAAATTTTCTCGTCAAAAGTTTTATGTAATCATCATCATCACTTGAGTTATTACTCAAGTGGTATTCTTTGGTTCTCAGTGTCATATCTTTCCTATTCTTTCGAAGGTTGTTCTTATGTTCGTCTTGTGCCATATAACTCATTTCATAGGTCATTAAAGACCCAATAAGTTCTTTAAGTGAAAAATTATTTAGGTTATTTGCTTCTTGAATGACATTTACTTTTGAAATCCAATTTTTAGGAAGAGAACATAAAATTTTATTCACAAGTTCAAGATTCAAAAAACTTTTACCAAGTGCTTTTAAACCATTGACGACATTCGTAAAATGGGTATACATGTCTCCAATGGTTTCGCCTGGTTGTATATGAAACAATTCAAAATCATGCATCAAAAGATTAACTTTAGAATCTTTAACCATACTTGTGCCTTTGTGTATGACTTCAAAAGTATGCCAAATGTTATGTATAGTTTCATAAGTCGAAATATGATTAAACTCATTTTTATCCAAAGTACAAAATAAAGCATTCGGAGCTTTTGCATTTAAAGAAAAAATTTTTTTCTCAAAGTCATTCAATTCATTGAGGTTTATAGGGGGTTTGAAAACCAAGTTTAACGATATTCCATAAATCAAAGTTTAAAGAAAGCAAGAAAACTCTCATCCGAGTTTTCTAATAAGTGTAGTCCGTCCCGTTGAACATAGGAGGATGAGTGATAGAAATACTCTCTTGAAAACCCAAAAAAGCTATCTCTCTTGGGTGTTAATCCAATCAAGAAAAACTAGCTCTGATACCAACTGTTAAGATCAAGTCGGCACTAGGGGGTGGGTGAATTAGTGCTTACATTAAAAACGTCGGTTTGACGTTCGATAAAGCTCGTATTGGAAAGATTAGTTTAACTTAAAAGTATTTATAAGGATAGTGAATAAGTAAATTAGTTTGCAATATGAATGAAAAGCATAAAGTAAATACAAATCAGATTTATAGTGGTTCGGTTATTGTGACATACATCTACTCTCGATTCCTCTTTACTCTAAACCACCGACTTCCACTACCATTTTACACCTCTTTCTCCTTTTCACAGGCTTAGGAGAGAACTTTTATATCTCTCTTTCTTTTAGACCTCACTCCTCCCTTAGAAACCTTCTAACTCTAGGAGGAAGAGACTCACTAAACTTAGAGAGAATCAAACACTTTTTAACTTAGAATTCTTTTCCCTTTCTACTCAATTCTTGGATCTCCATGTAGAAATAGCTGGGGTATTTATAGATTTTAAATAACTTAAAAAATGGAGCTAAAAAAGGTCTTATCCTGGATTTTTTGGATCCTGGTGGTACCATCGCTTGTGCTAGGTGGTGCTACCGCTTGCAGCACTGACACTAGATGGTTCCACCGTTAGACACAATCTAGGAGACTATATCTGGGCAGTACCACTGCCCAGTCTAGCGGTACTATAACTTAACACAATATGAAAGATTGTCTTGGAGACTGAGCCTCTAGCGGTGCCAGCGCCTGAACCGACGGTGCCACTGCTTGAACCAACGGTGCCACTGCCTGAACCGACAGTGCCACCGCCTGACCCAACTTTTGGGTCACTGAATGAGCCTTTCTCTTAGCCCAAAATAGCTCCAACATAGGCCCAATTGGCCCTTAATTTAGTTAGTATGGTTATACTCGAAACCAACTTAATTAACTCTCTAAACTACTTTGATATAGACAAATTATTACAAGCAAGAATACTAAATTATCTAGCATATCATTGGTTCATCTAGCGCTTCGTCTAAACCTTTGGTGCATCGTCCTCTCTTATAGAGTATTTTCTAATCAGCATGTTGACCTCTGTAACACCCGATCTCCTTGGTGCAATATCTGATCCTTCTAGCCCGATGCTCGAATTCATGGCATGAAGCCTTTTGTGGACACGACGACCTTCCTCTGGTCCGTTGTCCAATCTTCTGACATGTTCCATTCCGGCCCAACTTCTTATTCTTCTTGTTTTAATTGTCTTTTCATGATCGAAGCTAGTCCTGCATCACTCAAAATACATATTAGATCATAAACTCATCAATTGATTTAATTATTAAAATATGAGATTCAACACCTACCATATGTATCACTACTAGAAAGGAGGACATTTGACCTCCATCCTCTCCTATAGATCTATAGGTTTTTAGGGATATACGATCTCCCTAGGTAATTCTTTTACACATAGTTTTTTAGTTTTGCGGGTTTTTACGCACTAACTTTTGCTCGACAATGAAACCTTCTTTTCTACGGGAATTCTGGGATTTTATTTTTTTATTCTTCCACTATACATATGATGTCACCCTAGATTTCCCAATAGTGATATCGTTGCTTATGCAAAAGATTAGTTTTTAAACTATATATGTTGTGTTCAATCGCTTTGAAATTATTTTACGTGATTGTTGTGATTTTTTGTTATAGTTTTTAAATATGTACTACACCTTTTCTTGCTATTAAGAGGTGTTTTAGATAGGGCTTTTGATTTCAAATTTGTTGATACAAAAGAGGAAGAAAGGGCAGCAATTGTTGCTTCCCCTTAGATTGGTCAAAGGCTGCTTGCAGCCTTGGCCGAGAGCTCAAATTTACTACTCTTGGCCTGGCCAAAAGCAATAAGAACGAGAACAGCATGGCTGCCCTCAACCTACTGCATGGCAGCTCTTGCAGCCAGGTTTCCTAGCTGCAAGGGGCACCCCTGGCAGCTAGGGTTTTTTGGCTGCAGGGGTTGCCCAAGCGGCCAAGAGTTCTGGGCGCATGGGGCACTTGCAGCTCGTGGCAAGCCATGGCAGCTCTGCAGCCATAATTTCTTAGCTATAAGGGACTCCTTGGTGGCTAGGGTTTCCTAGCCATGCAAGGCAATCCAATGGCCTAGGATTCCTGGTTTTCGAGGAGTCTCTATATGGTAATATTTTCTTGCTTAAGAAGGAACTGCCTGCCATGTGGGGAACTTGCCATGTGGGGCACCCTATAGTAGGGTTCCCAAAATGCTGCATATAATTAATTAAAATATTTTAAATAATTATTATTATTTAGTAGTTCTACATGGTGATGTGTATATATGATGTATGATGTAGACGGATGATCATGGATCTTGTGATGTGTGTGTACGTGTAATGTAATTATTATTATTATTGGGGCATACAAGCCTCTAATTTATATCTTATTTATTATCAGGTCTACATGCTTGTGATTAAGTTGTAATTACATAATGAGGCTCAACGGGAGCATGGAAGCGATAGCGGAACACACGAGGCCGTGATGGATGATCGCAAAGCATGGAGATGTGCCGAGATCCCAATAGAATCGATGAGGATGAGATGGATGATCATAGGGCATGAAGATGCGCTATTGCGCACATAGACATTGATGTGAGTGATCAAGCTCACTGGCTTAGGCTTGATCACATTAGGATGTGGTTAATGATCATCTAGTGTGATTGCTCATATGATGTGTGATTGATTATAAACCTACTAGATATGTATATATATTTGCATGCGATATACATATATATTAAATATGTATATGTGTGACACATTACATTAGGAGATCGAATCAAAATCATCTCTCTCAATAATATTAAGTTAGTAAACATAAGACAATTAAATTAACCCATGTGACCTTCTATCGTTATAAGTAAGGAATGATTCCCAATGTAGGTTGCGTTGGTCGAGTCCCTCGAGGCTCACCTATATCACGATTCGTTATCTTGCTTATGATATAGAGATGTCACCGATGACCTGAGGACATGGTATGCTTGGTCGAGTCCCTCGAGGGTATATCATCGAATCAGACTCATCTTGTAATTAAGGTGTTGACTTAACCGAACATCATGGTTGGTCGAGTCCCTCGAGGCCATGATGGTTCTGTTGAATCTCGGATTTTGATGATGAAGTCAATTGTCATTTGTTGTCTAATCTATGTGTTGAGATAAGTGTGCAGGATTAACTACGATGAAAGTTAGACATGCAGCAGGAGTTACGCCGGAGTCAAGACAATGATCACGTTGGGAGTTCGAGAGTTCGACGGAAGTTCGGATAGTCGTCGGAGGTTCTACGGGAACAAATCCGAGAAGTCCATAAGCTTGCCAAAAGAAGCTCGTCGAAACTCGCCAAGTGGATCGTCGCAAGTCCAGGAGTTTGCTAGAAGTCCGCAGGAGCATCACTAAGGGTTCATCGGATGATCAACGAAAGTTCGCCGGAAGAAGCGATTGACGCACCGGAGCAAGCTGCAGAAATTGTCTTAGGATTTATCGTAGTTAGCACAATGATTAAGTTGGAAATGGGAGGTGATCCCATTAGCTTAATCTTGGGGCAATTGGGCCCCTGAAAAACCCAAATTGGGCCGAATGGATCTACCCATTCGGACCCTGATTGCTGTGGGAGGTGCAACCGCCCAAGCCAGGAGGTAGCACCGCCTGGGCTAAGTGTCCCAGGGAGACTGGGCGGTGCAACCGCCCCAGCCAGGAGGTAGCACCGCCTGGGCTCAGTCTCCGAGCGAGACTGGGCGGTGCAACCTCTCCTGACAAGAGGTAGCACCGCCTGAGCTCAGTCTTCGAGCTTTGGCAGGCGGTGCAACCGCCCCAATCAGGAGGTGCAATCACCTGAGCTCGGTCTTCGAGCTCTGGCAGAGAGGTGTAACTCCCCTGACAGAGGTGGCACCGCCCAGAGGCTCAGTCTTCGAGCTCTGCCGGGCGGTGCAACCGCCCCAGTCAGGAGGTGCAACCGCCTGATCCCGGAATTCCGGGAATTGACAGTTTTGAGCTCTAAATTTGAACTGGGTTGGGGCCTATAAATACCCCACCCATTCAGCACTGAAAGAGGATAACTAACACTCGAAATCTTGATCTTTTTCTGTGATTCTTAGAGCTTAAAATTGTTGTAAAGGCCAAAAGTTCTCCTCCCTCTGTTCTTCAAAGTTTTGAGTTGTAAAGAGAGGAGAGAAAATTTCTGTAAGGGTTGTCTCTAAGCCCGTCAAAAGGAGTGTAAATGTAAAAGGGTGGTTGGCCTTCGCCTATTGAAGGAAGGCCTCTAGTTGACGTCGGTGATCTCGTCGGTGGAGGAAGCCAAAAGTGGAGTAGGTCAAGATTGACCGAACCACTCTAAATCTCGGTGCATTTACTTTGAGCATTTTATCTTTACTGCAAACCTCCTAAATAGCTACTACCTTCTGCGCTTTTACGAATGAGTTTCTAAGTTCAGAACTTTCCGAATCTGCGTTTAGACGTAAATCAGCTTTCTCGTACGATCATTACACTTCAGTTTACGTTTACGTTTTGATTTCAATCATAACTGCAAACTGCCTTCTGCGCATTTATAAAACGTATATCAAAGTTCAGTATCCTCAAAATTGACATTTAGACGTAAACCAGTTTTATCGTACGAACGTCGCATTTCAATTTGCGCTTGTATTCTGATTTTTATCATAAACTGCAAACTGTCTTCGTAGATTTACTTTAACGTCATTTCACTTAATCTTAAGTTAAAGTAATCTTAGAATCGGCTTTTACATCGAAATCGTTTTTATCAAACGAACGCAGCTTTCGATTTTAATAGTGAAAGATTTTCGCTGCACTAATTCACCCCCCCCCCCCCCCCCTCTTAGTGCTCTTGATCCTAACAATTGGTATCAGAGCGGGGTTAACTCTCAAATGGATTAAAACCCAAGAGAGATGGCTTACGCCGGAAACCAAGAGGGCCATTCTATTACACGTCAACCCATGTTCAATGGGACAGACTACACCTATTGGAAGATCCGAATGAGGATCTTTCTTATTTCTATGGATTTTGAACTTTGGAATCTTGTCGAAAACGGTTTTTCGAAATCTTCTCTTCCAATGATCGATTGGAATGATTTGGAGAAGAAGGCTTTCGCTCTTAATGCAAAGGCTATGAATGCCTTATTTTATGCACTTGATAAAAACGAGTTTAATCGTGTTTCGATTTGTGAAACCGCATTTGATATTTGGCACACACTCGAAGTGACTCATGAAGGCACAAGTAGAGTGAAAGAGTCAAAAATCAATCTCTT
>NW_008991771.1:86703-97843 GCF_000313855.2 Musa acuminata subsp. malaccensis
CATTCATGAGGTGGAATATTAAAGTGCCTAAATAAAGAGTCAAATTGTCGATGAATTTGCTGCAACTCAGATAGGATTTGATCTTGTCGATGTTCAAGCCGTTCTTGTCTTTGTTCGAATCGGTCCATCCGAATCCCAATATCTTTGACAAATGATGTATGAGTTTGCTCAAATGGATGTGTTTCCTCAAAGGGACAGATCGGAGGAGATTGGGTACCCCTAAAGACTGGTGTTTCCGATTCTAGTTCAGGTTGAGGGGGATCGATTTTTCTAGGCATTCTAACCCAGTTACCGTTTCTATAAAAACATCTTAATCGGTGAAGTAGATTTTTATTTATTATGCTAAACCTATCTACTTTTATTACTTCTTCCGGTGGTATTAGAATATCGTAGGCTTTCATTATTCGAGTGATTATACCACCATATGGGAGCATCATGTCTTTCTTAGATAGTTCTAACATGTTTTGTTGGATAAGATAACCAAGACATTTGTCATGTCCTTTCATGATCAAATACATAGTTCCTAATTCTAATTGGCTTACTTCATCATGATAGTATTGTTTAGGGAGAATGATGCTAGTTAGGATATGATGAAGTACCTTAGTGATTAGAGGCAGTAGATGTTCACAACTTTTAGGAACAAATGCTAAGTTGGGCTTGGCGAAAATTATTCCTAAGGCTTCAACATATGTTGTTCCAACAGTTTCATCATCTCATGATCCTCTAAAGTAAAGTCCTCTACTTTTTATGGGAATGCCTATCATGTCGCAAATGAATTTATCTGTAATGGAGATGTGTTATCCTAAAAGATAGGTAGACATTCTTTCTTCTTCATCTATTTGTATGTTGTTGTAAAACAATCTAACAAGTCTTGGATAGATGGGTTCATTAATTTGAAAAATAAGGAGTAGATCTAAGTTTGCAAACCATTGGATTGTCTCTAAGTCTCTTAGTTCATTTAAATCTACATGTTTTCCCTTATTGACACTCCTAAGTTCGAAAGAGGAAAACTTTTCAGCATGGTATTTTGAATCGAAAAGGATGAGATCAAAATCTTCCACTTATCTCTTCTTTCCTTTGTCCCTTGAGG
This sequence comes from Musa acuminata subsp. malaccensis, assembly GCF_000313855.2. Lineage (NCBI taxonomy): Eukaryota > Viridiplantae > Streptophyta > Magnoliopsida > Zingiberales > Musaceae > Musa > Musa acuminata. Next base: position 87,794 of record NW_008991771.1, read on the forward strand.
ATCTTCCAGATCCCATAACTACTGCTATTTAGAAGAATAGTGATGAGCAAGAGTAAATGAATCAAAAACAGAATTTAAGGGCTTCTTAGAGAATACCTTAGTGAGATCTTCAGGAGAGGGAAGGATTGTTGATGTTTTGCTCTGAAATGAGGAGTATTTGGGATGCTATGAGGGGAGAAATGGGGATGGAGGAGCTTTGGAAGAGTAAAGAGGGGAAGGGAGTGAGTTGGGGTCGGTTTCACCGCCGGCCCTAGCTTGGGTTAAAAAGGGCATAGTTGCGGGCGGTTGCACCTCTAGCTGGGGTGGTGCAACCGCTTGCAACACGTGACAGCTGGAGGTGCTACCTCCAGCTGGGGCGGTTCAACCGCTGCAGGCAGTGAGCATAGTCTTGAATGTTTTTGACTTTTTATTTGTGGAACAATCAACTTCACTTACGTAATTACGTAAGAATAAGAATTTTTGCACGATCAAGATGCATACTCTCAATGTCGTACACATGTTTGTGATAGATTGTTCAAGTTGGTAAGCCTTGCAAGTTCATGACAAACTTAGTCAGTTCATGATATAGAATCGGATTCGAAAGTTACGAACGGATGAAATTGATGGGTTCGAAAATCCAGAGGATATATGAATTGGGAATCATGAGTTTCCAATTCTGAGAAATCAAATAGGATTGTATTCAAATCGTATTTGTGATTTTAATTTTCTAATCCTCTTCTGTTATTTGGGGTAGAGAGCATCGCGAGTTCCATTTTGGACTTCGGGTCATGAATATCGAGAATCCAAGGAGCAGGATATTATTTCTTGCTCCAGCTTATAATAATTTTTTTATGTCTTTACAGGAAAGGATGATTTTTAGGTACCCATTTGCTTTTGGGTGCCTCAAAAATAGATCTATATTGTTTATCATGTTGCATAGAATTTGTCATGGTTCCTTTAGGAACCCAAATTAATTTATTCGGACTAATTTTCTTGAATGGATAATAATGCGTTTTGTGTCCAAGTTTGCAACAAAAGTTGCATTTGCTTTGGTGTCGAACATGTAAGATGGGGCCTTTTATGAAGGTGGTTGGATTTTGGTGAGGACTTCTCACAAATCCGATTTCACTTCTTTTGGGAACGTGACCCTTATTTGCAAGGATCATGTTCAATGACTTGCTACCAACCTCGAATTTCTTCAAGGTGTCCTTAAGTAGCAAGTTTTCCTTTTGGAGAGTTTCTAGATCATGGCATTTTATGCATGAGCTTAAACTATCATGATATTCAGCTTTTAACTTATCAAAATTACAAGTAAGACTATCATGCTCCTTTTTTAGCAATTTGTATTTTCTACCAATAATCTTGCATTAATCAAATAAGTCATGGAAGACATTTAATAATTCATCAAATAATAAATCTACATCTATTAAATTCGTTACCTCCTCTCCGATAGCCATTAAGGGCGTAGTGAGCAACTTGCTCGGTGTTGGACTCCTCTTCTTCGGACATGCTCGAGTCATCCCACGTTGCTTTGAGCACTTTCTTCTTTGATGTTCTCTTTTTGGCTTAGGGACAATCACTCTTGTAGTGTCCCGGCTTTTTGCACTCATAGCAAATAACTTGGTCCTTTTTGGGTTCAAGTTTAGTTTTTGCGTCATTCTTAAACTTGTTTCTTTTAATGAATTTTTTAAATTTTCTTGTTAGAAGTGCCAAGTTATCGTCACAGTCCTCATCACTTGAGTTTTCTCTCAAGTGGTCTTCTGAAGTTCTAAGTGTCATATCCTTCCTGTTCTTTGGAAGGATGTCTTCTTGCTCTTCATGAGCTTTGCAGGTCATCTCGTAAGTCATTAATGACCCGATTAGTTCTTCAAGAGGGAAGTTGCTTAGATCTTTCGCCTCTTGAATAGCAATGACTTTAGGATCCCAACTCTTAGGAAGGGATCTTAGAATCTTATTTACGAGCTCAAAATCCGAAAAACTCTTTCCGAGTCCTTTTAGACCGTTGACGACATCCGTGAAACGGGTAAACATGTCGCTAATGGTCTCACTTGGTTTCATCCGGAAAAGATCGAAAGAATGTAACAGAAGATTGATTTTTTGACTCTTTCACTCTACTTGTGCCTTCGTGAGTCACTTCGAGTGTGTGCCAAATATCAAATGCGGTTTCACAAGTCGAAACACGGTTAAACTCGTTTTTATCAAGTGTACAAAATAAGGCATTCATAGCCTTTGCATTAAGAGCGAAAGCCTTCTTCTCCAATTCATTCCAATCGATCATTGGAAGAGAAGACTTCGAAAATCCATTTTCGACAAGATTCAAAAGTTCAAAATCCATAGAAATAAGAAAGATCCCCATTCGGGTCTTCCAATAGGTGTAGTCCGTCCCATTGAACATGGGTGTACGTGTAATAGAATGACCCTCTTGGTTTCCGGCGTATGCCATCTCTCTTGGGTTTTAATCCGTTAGAGAGTTAACCCCACTCTGATACCAATTGTTAGGATCAAGAGCACTAAGAGAGGGGGGGGGGGTGAATTAGTGCAGCGGAAAAACCTTCTGCGATTAAAATCGAAAACTGCGTTCGTTCGATAGAAGTGATTTTGGTAAGAAAGCCGATTCGTAAATCACTTCAACTTTTGACTAGGAGAGATGCAGCAAAGATATGAACACAGTTTGCAGTTATGATGGAAATCAGAATATAAGCGCAAACTGAAATACGACGTTCGTACGATAAAACTGATTTGCGTCTTAAACCCCGATTCAGAAAGCACTGAACTTTGAAACACGTTCGTAAAAACACAGAAGGCAGTAAGCTATTGAGGAGGTTTGCAGTAAAGATAAGATGGTCAAAGTAAATGCAAACCAAGATTTAGAGTGGTTCAGTCAATCTTGACCTACTCCACTTTTGGCTTCCTCCACCGACGATGTCACCGACGTCAACTAGAGGCCTTTCTTCAATAGGCGAAGGCCAACCACCCTTTTACAATTTCACTCCTTTTGACGAGCTTAGGAGACAACCCTTACAGAATTTTCTCTCCTCTCTTTACAACTCAGAACTTGGAAGAAAAGAGCAAGAAGAACTTTTGGCCTTTACAACAATTTTGAGCTCTAAGAATCACAGAAATAGATCAAGATTTCGGTGTAAGTTCATGCCCTTTCAGTGCTGAATGGGTGGGGTATTTATAGGCCTCAACCCAGTTCAAATTTGGAGCTCAAAACTGTCAATTCCCAGAATTCCGAGATCAGGCGGTTGCACCTCCTGACTGAGGCAGTTGCACCGCCTGGCAGAGCTCGAAGACTGAGCCTCTAGGCGGTGCTACCTCCTATCAGGGGCGGTTGCACCTCCTGCCTGAGCTCGGAGACCGAGCTCAGGCGGTTGCACCTCTTGACTGAGGCGGTTGCACCGCTTGGCAGAGCTCGAAGACCGAGCTCAGGCGGTGCCACCTCTTGTCAGGGGAGGTTGCACCGCCCAGTCTCACTCGGAGACTGAGCCCAGGCGGTGCCACTGCCTGGCTGGAGCGGTTGCACCTCCCAGTCTCGCTCGAAGACTGAGCCCAGGCGGTGCAACCTCCTGCCTTGGGCGGTTCAACCGCCTGACAGAAATCAGGGTCCGAATGGGTTGATCCATTCGGCCCAATTTGGGTTTTCAGGGGCCCAATTGCCCCAAGATTAAGTTAATGGGATCACCTCCCATTTCTAACTTAATCATTGTGCTAACTACGATATTCCCTAAGACATTTACTGCAACTTGCTCCGGTGCGTCAATCGCTTCTTCCGGCGAACTTCCGTCAATCATCCGATGAACCCTCGGTGATGCTCCCGCGGACTTCCGGCAAACTCCTGGACTTGCGACGATTCACTTGGCGAGTTCCGACGAGCTTCTTTGGCAAGCTTATGGACTTCTCGGATTTGTTCCCGCAGAACCTCCGACGACTATCCGAACTTCCGTCGAACTCTCGCACTCCCAACGTGATCATTGTCTTGACTCCGGCGCAACTCCTGCTGCATTTCTTACTTTCATCATAGTTAATCCTGCACACGTATCTCAACATATAGATTAGATAACAAATGACAATTGACTTCATCATCAAAATCCGAGATTCAACAAAGCAATTATGAGACTAGTTATCTCAATCATATGGATGAGTATATAGCATATCAGTCTGTCCGATTATGTCAATGTCTCTCTTGAGTAACCTATGACCAAGATTATTTATAGTATGTGTTTAAAGGCGAATCGGTCTCAGTATCATGACTTCATCACGATTCGATTCTCATTGCACAGATCTATGGACATCTTAATATATATGTATATATATAACAATCAATATAAAGTGATAAAATGCTAAATAATAATAAGCATAAAGAATGCATATCATATCACATATGTCATCACTCACGTGATTGGCTTGCAGGGCGCCTATGATTAGTATGTAGATGATCTCCACTCTTTCTCAGTGTTACATGTTAGGCTACATAACTCCTGAATTATAGAGACAACATGAAAAGATAGATGCTAGATCCATTCTCCCACATGTCCGTAAATTGTTTGAGGAATAGAGGACTCAGTGATATGAGATATCTAAGAGCCTCTTCTACGTTAGGATGACTAAGGGGACACCGGTTCAGAACCATGTCCTAAAGAAACTCATAGGTCTAGGAATTGTCCTAGAGGATAACCTAAGTGTGGATCTTGTTCTTCAGTCCCTACCATATTTCTTTTCATAGTTCATAATAAATTTTAATATAAACAAGTTTTAGGTGACTCTCTCTAAGAAGAGAACACTATCAAGAAAGAGAAGCTAGTTCTCTAAGCTAGTGAGAACAGAAAAAAAAAAAAAAAAAGGTAGAAAAGTACCTTAAGAAGGGCAAGGGCAAAGGCAGACCGAGTAAAGCAAAGGTTGCTAAGAAACACCCGACAAAGGACAAAGGTCAGTGCTTCCATTATGGCAAAGATGGGTACCAGAAGAGGAACTACAAAGAGTACCTTGCAGAGAGGAAGACACAAAAGCTTGGAGAAGCTTCAAGTACATTTATGATGAGTCTCCATTTGTCAGACTCTTATGATAACACATGGGTATTGGATACCGGTAGTGCTTATCACATTTACAATTCATTGCAAGTTCTAGCAAGACCTAGGCGATTGGCGAGAGGTGAGATGAACCTCATGATGGGTAATGGAGCAAATGTTACAACAGTAGCTGTTGGCGAGGTCACCTTACATCTGCCTAATGGAGCTATTATTATATTAGATGCATGTTATTTTGTTTCGTCTATTATCAAAAATATTATTTTTATTTCATGTTTGACAATTAGTGGATATAAATTAGTTTTTTAGAATAATTATTGTTCAATAATATTAGATGATGAGATCATCATGAGAGGAACATTGCATAATGGTTTGTTTATACTAGACAGCTTCACATATCATGAATGTAAGTATGTCCAAGAGGAAACGAGATGAGGTGAACAATGCACACCTGTGGCATTGTAGGCTAGGTTACATTCATGAGGGAAGGATTCAAAAGTTGTTAAAGGATGGATATCTAGATCCATTCACAACTTGTGAGTCTTGCCTTCATGAAAAACTGACCAACTCTCCTTTTAGTAGAACTAGAGAGAGAGAGTCACTAAGTTGCTGGAACTTATACATAGTGATGTATGTGGACCCATGACAACTCATGCCATAGGTGGTTACTCATACTTTATTACTTTTACTATTAATTTTTTAAGATATAGACATGTGTACTTAATGAGTACAAATTCGAAGCCTTTGAGAAATTCAAAGAATATAAGAATGAAGAGGAGAATCAGACTAGAAATAGTATCAAGACTCTTCGATCAGATCGAGGAGGAATCATACATTGTTAGACATAGTGTAGTCCAAGATGAACTTCGCCGACCTACCAATCTCATTCTAGGGATACACCTATTAGGACCATTTTATTTTTTGAGCTTTGAATAATGTTTATTGAGTTTGTTTCGTTTAGTTAGGGTCGGGTAGAAGTTTATTTGATATTTATTTATTATTAAGAGTCCAAGTCCTAGTAGACTCTAGGTGGAACTTTATAAATAGTGATGTAATCATTTCTTTTTGGTAGACAATAAAATATTATTCAGTATTTTAACTAACCCCAAGAGGCTGATCCCCTCGAAGTGATTAAGGAGGTCGATGCCCTCGAAGTGATGATCCCCTTTTCCCCTCTTTCTTCTATGATAAAACCTTAGGGTCTTATCATTTGCTATTAAAGCAGCAATCCTTGGCGTTCTCGTTGTAGTTATCATCGTCTATAAAAAAAAAAAGGGAGAGAGAGATAAGGTCAGTACCCCGCACCCCTGCTTTAGCCCACACCCCTGCTTCCCTTCTCCACCTCCATCGCTATAGGGCAAATCGTTCTCCACCACCACTGCCTCCTCCGCTCCCCGGCCTGCAATCTCCCTCTCTCCATCACCACCGCTACCTCTTGGATAGGGCAACTCACCCTTACTTCAGTCGCACCCTTGCTTCCCTTCTCCACTACCGCTGCTGTAGGGCAACTCGTTTCTCCACTGCCGCCCCTGCTTCCTAGCCAACAACCCTCCCTCCTCGCTGCCTCACCCTGCTCGAGCGAGAAGGGCCATGGTCGTTGTTTCCCGATCAACGGACCACCCCCACTTCGTCACTTCTACCGACGGTGACACCGCCCCCCCTAATCACGCCACCACTACTGCCTCTCGACCTCGGCAACAACCTTCCCTCCTCGCGACGACCGAAATAGGGCAACCCTGTATTTTCTACTGTAGTCGTTGACCACTATAGTTTTTCGGCCAGCAACTACCATTGCTGTTGCTCCCAACCAACGACCAACACCCCTCGTTCTGCTGCAGTCGCCCTTTAGCAGCGCACGCAGCAACCACAGCAAATCCTTACGTGGCCTTGCCTCAACCCTAGTAACACACGCACCACCAACTCCTCTTCTCAACCTCGGCTGCTTCAAAGCTGCCCTCTCCCCACCGTTGCTCTTGGCTAGCAACCAACCTCCCTCGTTTCGCCGCAGCCGCCCTCCAATAGTGCACACAGCAACTGCAGCAAGTTCTTGCGCTGCCTTGCCTCAACCCCAACAGCACACACACCATCGATTCCTCTTCTCAACCCTGACCACTTCAACACCGCCTCGTCGCTTCTACCGATGGTGACACTACCCCACCCTTGCTCTGCATCCTCTGTCACAGTTGCTGGTTACCATCATCGTAGCCTCAACCCCGGCTACTTGGTGATCACTCACTTGGGTCGCAACAGCTGCAGCCACACCGATGTCATCACCTTCCAACCCTCGGCGCTCTCACCCCATGCAGCGATAGAAATACGGCAGTAGCTCTTCCTCCTCGCAGTGACCACAACACTGCCCTCAGCGTCTGCTTCCTCAGTAGCTTCACGTCGACCGTGCTAATGCCCTTGACCAAACATCCGAAATAAGAACTGGGGATTACAGATTTGTAGTCATATGCAATGGCTACCGATAACTCAGTAAAAGCACAAATGGAAGTATTGGAAACCATAATTGTGAATTGGCTACAAGAAACCCTTCAAGATTTTAAAAAGAGCTTATTAGAGCACTTAAGCAGGTTTCAACATGATGAGAGCTCAAGTTCTACGTTGAACAGATCTGGAGATACAGGAAAAGGGCCCCAAGATTGTGACACAAACTACCCATGCATTAAGGTAGAATTTCCGAGATAGGAAGATAGGGATCGACCAATTGGACCTCTAGGGTAGAAATTTTTTTTTACTTTTATAGGACCCTAGAAGAATCTAAGATAGAAATAGCCTCAATCCAGTTAGATGGAGATGCAATCCAGTGGTATAATTGATATGAAACTTGCCACAGAGTTCCTTCGTAAGAGCAGTTCAAGAGAGGGTTTCTTATTCACTTTAGCCTATCTGAATACGAGAATGTTGATGGATAGCTCACCAAAATTCATCAGACTTTTACAGTGTTGGAATATCAGAGTAGGTTTGAAAGATTATCAAATCAAGCTAGAGATTGGTCTAAACGATAACTCGCGAGTACATTTATCGAAGGACTTAATCCATATATCCAGTGTGAAGTTAAAGTTCATCAATCCCGCATTATGATTGTTGTGATATCATTTAAACATTTACACGAGGAAAAAATTAGTAGGGAAAATCGTCGAAACATAAGTGACAACAAATAAATGATCAGCAAGCCAACAACCTCATCTTTTCCCACCCGGAACCCTAACACTTGAAGACTAACTCGAGAATAACTCAAGGAAAGATCAGCGAAGGGTTTGTGCTAGCACTATAATGAAAAGTGGAGTAGGGAGCACCGATGTAAATAAGGGCAACTTCTTATGATTGAACCAATTGAGGCGGAACCAGAAGCTAACAATGTAGACTTCAATCATGAAAGTATGGATTCTGATGACGATGTTGGACCTATCATACATACAGTGCATGCATTAGCCGGCTACTCTAACCCATAAACTATCAAAGTTGGAAGAACTTTAGAATATCAACATGTTACAATTTTGATTGATACTAGTAGAACTAATAATTTTATGGATAGTAAGATTGCTGACTGATTAGCCTACCACATTGAACATTGTAACAAATTCGAAGTAAAGGTTGCTGATGGATGGATTTTATCCTATGATAGCAAGTGCTTAAAGATTAAACTGACTTTGCAAGGCCAAGAGTTGCTTGTGGACTTCTTTTTGCTACCCTTAGAAGACTTCGAAGTGGTGCTTGGAATTAAATGTCTATCAACTTTGGATGATGTTACATAGAATTTTTCTAAACTAATCATGAAGTTTTTTATTAATAAAAAGCAGGTGATCCTAAAGGGAAGACGTGGAAATAAGGTTACAACTACCACTAGCCATCGGATGGAGAGGGCTTTTTATAAGACTGCAACATTAAAAGGCCAACCTTTTGCTTACACAAGAAGTTGTGACCGTACTTACTCGATCAATAGGTTGTGATGTGCCGCAAATACCTTGTGACTAAAGTGTTGAAAGAGAAACTCTTCGAGTTTGATGTTACTCAGCCTTGAGGACAAGACTGATTTGAAGAGGGGGGAATTGTTAGGACTCTTTTATTTTCTAAGCTTTGAATAATATTTATTGAGTCTATTTAGTTCAGTTAGAGTTAGGTAGAGGTTTATTTAATATTTATTTATTATAAAGAGTCCAAGTCTTGGTGGACTATAGGTGGAACTCTATAAATAGTGATATAATCGTTTCTTTTCCGTAGATAATGAAATATTATTCAGTCTTTTTACTAACCCCATGAGGTCAATCCCCTTGAAGTGATCAAGGAGGTTGATCCTTCGAAGTGATCAGCCCCTTTTCCCCTCTTTCTTCTATAATAAAACCCTAAGGTCTTATCAACGCCTTAGAGACCACATCTTACCTTCTGAATATAGTTCCAACTAAGTCGGTACTGTCTACACCATATGAGATATGGAAAGGAAAGAAGCCCGATCTTAAGGTTGTTAAGATTTGGGGCTGTCTTACCCACGTTAAAAGACACAACCCCGATAAGTTGGAATCAAGGACAAAGCGATGCAAATTCGTGGGATACCCCAAGGAAACTTGTGAGGTATTATTTCTATCATCTCGAGGACCAAAAGGTCTTTGTAACTAAGAGAGTGGTGTTCCTTGAGAAGGAATACATTCTTGGTAGAGACAGTGGGAGCGTGATAGAGTTGAGCAAGGTTAAAGAACCTAACTCAAGCATCACTCCATAGCCCGAGTCTATTTAGATAGCTAGCACACAAGTTCTGACTTTACAGAGGTCTTACAAAATTTCTCATCCTCTTGAGAGATATGTGAGACATATTAGAGGAGAGGATGTTGAGGATATTGATCCTCAAACCTATGAGGAGGCTATTATGAGTACAGACTCCAGGAAGTGGCAAGAAGTCAAGAATTCTGAGATGGATTCCATGTACTCCAACAAGGTTTGGAACCTAGTTGATGCACCCATGTCACGCCCCTCAAATAATATCGATGATATTAAATTTTTTTTTTTTCAACGCAAACCAATCCAGGATCCAAACTAACATTTG
>NW_008991771.1:224544-250666 GCF_000313855.2 Musa acuminata subsp. malaccensis
TATACTCTTAATATTAAGTTTATTTGAATTTTGAAATGATTAATTTTTTGTTAATAGATTAATAATATATTATTTTGATTTTAATATTGTTAATTTTTATTTATTTGAAATTATTAATTATATTATATATTTTTATATTTTAGCGCCTCGCTTCGCTCGGGCGAGCGCCTGGGCGAGCGCCTAGCGCCTCGGGCGTTTGTGGACCTTGGCGCCTTTTGGCGCCTAGCGCTTTTTAAATCACTGCAACAATGGATATAGCACTATGAATTTACAAAACATGCCACATGAGTTGGTCTCATTAAAATGGTTAAAAAATTTTCCCTGCAAGGTTAAATATATACAATTGTTTACAAGTAGCTCATTCAGTTTACTCTAGAATTGCAATAATAAGGAGCATAATTAACTGTTTACAACGAACTTCGAGATCCAAGAGTTTCTTCAGGAATTTAAACTGAGATTCAGGATTTAGAATATCCTCGGATTTGTTTGATATATAAAGGATAGTTCTGAACAGATCTTTTTAAGATAAGCAAGTGATTATTTGTTTTGGTGGCAAATGATCAATCTTTCATTTGCTGACACATATGAGAGAGAAGAATTTCTCTAAATTTTTTATTGTTGTGAACTTGCTGATACTCCACTTTATACTTTGTTTCTTGGTACAATTATCTTGGAGTCTAAGGAGGCCTTTTAGAGCTGTTTCTATTCTATTCTTAGTTCTGATGCCTACTGATGAGATGCCTATCTACATCAAAAGAAGGTATAGCATGGAAAGTTATGCCTTGCATTTTATATCATGCAAAAGAAAATACCATATCAGATTTTTTTTATGCACAAATGTTTTGCAATTAGTATTATAGTGGTCATGGAGCCAATGTACTTGTATTTTGGTTGTTAAATATTCATTCCTGGGTCAACCTGAGCACATTTTCATTTTGGGAAAGAAATCAAGTTCCTTCTTCCCCTTGGTGAGAACCTTTATGCTGTTTTCAATATCAAGGACATAATTGATTTCTTATATAACTCACCTTTTTTTAGAGCATTTTTGAAGGAAAGAAAGGCTGTTCTTCTTATGATTGTAAATTTGAACTTTGCAAGACTAGAAGAAAGAATACATTCTGTCATTCTTGTAACAGTTTAATATCTTTTGATAAGTTTGAAACAGGTGTATTACATTTTCCATATGTGCAGATATTATATGACCACAAAAATGAAGTTTGGTTTGTTCAGTTTTCACATAACGGGGATTACTTGGCATCGTCCTCTCGTGATTGCACTGCCATCATATGGGCGGTATGACTTTGCAACTAGTATGTAACAAATACTATAGTGCTTTCCCTTACAATCTTTTATTATCTGTATTTAGTGATAGATTGTTAGGATTCTTGAATTGTTTGTGTTGTATTAGTTTTCCTTGGTAAGCAAAAGATTAATTCGTAGAAACTTATGCACAATAGAAACTATGTAGGTTCAGAAAAAAAAAAGATCAGCTCATTCAAGTTTATGTTACTGGAGTCTAGCTAATCCAATTATATTTCTTGATTTTTTTTCAACCTTAACAGATATTGTTTAGTTATGTTTCTGTAAAATTATTCAAGGATCATATTGAGCACGACCCCTAACATTAGATGCAGCTGCAGGTACTGTTATGTAATATGCACACATACACGAGGCTGGTTTCATCTGTGTATTAAAGTGTCTAATCATCCTTTAAGAGGGAAAGTATATTGAGGGGCCACATAAAATATTTAGAACTAAATTTAATAACTATGCTAATATTTAGATTGGAGACCATGTTAACTAAATCTAGTAAAATTTAACAAAATTTTTTTCTGATAACTTTATAAAACCGACTTCTTATAGATTTAATATTTTTATTATTTAGATGGAAGGCAGCGGCTTCTCATTTGGTTTGTCTTGATGAAATACTCTCTAACTTGTGTGCTATATTTAATTAGTTTGTTCAAGTGCAACGAATCTCATGAAAAATTGTCTTCAATAGTTATTTAGCATTTGAAGGTGCTCTGTAAATTTGATTTTATATGAATGGTTTTTTATCATAGACAAAGGTTTAAAAGGAAATAGCATTGGTGATAACAAAGAACAAATATTTGATTTTTTTTCATTTTTCAACAAATTATAGGTGAACAAAGATGACAGTATATCATTAAGGCATGTTCTGGAGGGCCACATGAAACCTATATCTTTTCTAGCATGGAGCCCAAATGATAGAATGTTACTTACTTGTGGTAATGGAGAAGCCCTAAAGTTATGGGATGTTTGTGATGGCATGTGCAAATTCACATTTACTGGTGGAGCAAATCGTATCATCAGCTCATGTGCATGGTTTCCAGAATCTGAGAAGATAGTTTGTGGCAGCTGGGAGCCTGATAATCGAATCTTCACATGTGATTTAGAGGGAAATGAGCTGGAAGTTTGGGAGGGAGAGAGGATGCCAAAAGTTACTGATCTTGCTGTGACACCTGATGGGCGGTGTTTGATCAGTATATGCTCCAACAAAGAAATTTTAATACGTGATTTCCATAGAGGAAATGAATGGAAAATACATGAAGAACACTCTATAACCTCACTCTCTCTTTCAAGTGATGGACAGTTTTTGATTGTCAATTTAAACAGTGAGGAGATCCATTTATGGAATATTAATGTGAGCTCAAGCTTGCCAGATAAATTTAGAGGGCACAAGCAGGGAAAGTATGTAATTCGGTCATGTTTTGGTGGATCAAATTCTTTATTCATTGCCAGTGGTAGTGAGGATTCACAGGTGATGTTTCTTTTAACATTATTTTTCTTTTAAATTTTAATGCTTGCATCAGTTATTTTTCTCATTAGTGCAACCATATTTTTAATATATATGGATCTTAATATGTTTTGTTATCCTACTGTACCTTTTAGGTTGTTATGCCATTCTAATTTGCATTAGTTTTGTACAGAATACTAATAATGAATCTTGAACTATTGGTTCTTCTTGGTGGTGACCTAGATTTATGTTTATAATTCTTCTTTTAGTTTCTTAATGGCAATGCTAATATTCTAGCTCCCAAGTTTATATAGATTTAATGCAAATTTTGTAGGGAAGAGTTTATGAACCTTGATAGCTCTCTAAGCAGTGCCTAAAGCATAGAAAGAGACCTTTAAAAGAGTTTCTAAAAATATTAGATATTTTTAATGTGCGAACTTGTAGAACCTAATATACTTGTTTTCTGATTTTTTTTAATGCCCCACTGCATGTGCACTTGCTATATTTATTATTCATTCACGACTAATTTCATATTACAGTTCAACTTTATTACTGATCTGATCATATTTTTATTATATTTCTTGAGATAAGAGTTGATGTTTATGGTTGGATATAAATCTAGAACTGAATCTTGGGAGTTGCATCCTTTCCTTTTGTTTCTTGATAAGATTATTGGCTGTTCCATGTTTTTTTTATCATGTTTTAATTTGCATACTTGGTTGGAAACATTTTCTGCTAGTAAACTTTTTTAACAGGAACATGTACAGGCAGCATAGTTGATATTTGCTGTTTTCCAATCTTTAGTATGAGTTAATGCTTACCTGACCTGTAAAAATGGTTCTTGCATATGTTAATATGTTTCTTGCTGCTGCTGATATTTGCCACATGTTTTTTTTTCTGTGGCAGTGCAGCATAACAAAGTTATGTACTTCTGTACTGTCTACTGTATGCCTCTCAACCACATGTATGATATTAAGAAGCACACAAACTGCCCTGATTATAGAGATGCGTCGGCATGGGCATGGTACTGTACCACTGTTGAGTGACGTGTAGCACGAGTTACCTAGATCATTGTTCTTGCCATGGTTCCAAATAATACTTGGACCAGTGTATGCTGAGCAGTATTTGATGCTAGCTCGATGGTGAACTGGCACATGAATCAGCCCTTTTCGGATGGTCCTGAACTCCTGATCAATCCTTTTCGAGTGGTTTAGTGAAGGTCAGCTTTTTTTCTATTTAGGATTATCACATCGCCTCTTTCTCAATCTTTCTCATGTAAGGTTTGTCCGTCAATCTCTCTCACATTATCCCTCCTCCTTAGACACCCACAGCCCATTGCCACCAATCAGCCGCTCGGGCCCCCACACTGGTCCACCTGCGTCTGACTTCGATTACAAAACCAGCAGTTTCGATTCCAAGGTTTTGGGAGTCGGATTCGAGTAGCTCTGATTCTACATTTTTATTTAAAAAAAAATTAATTTTTAATTAAAAATAATTTTAAGTAACAAAAGGATCATAATTGTATTTTTAAATTTTGATTAAAGTGCCACTTTGAAAATCAGATTTATTTCTATACACATAATAACATAAAAATAGATAAAAAATAAAAACATCAATCATCACTAGTGTTGGATGTCCTAATCATTCCTTTCATTGATAGATCGAATAAGTTTTTATTGTCTTTGTGGATGATCACGTGGCTCCGTTGCTCCTCCTTGGTCTAGTAATAAACACATGCTTAGGCTACACATAATAACATAAAAGTAGATATAAAAAATAAAAACATCAATCATTGCTAGTGTCGAATGTCTTGATTATTCCTTTCGTTTATAGATCAAATAAGTCTTCATTGTCTTCATGGATGATCACTTGACTTCATTGCTCCTCCTTGGTCCAATAATAAATGCATGCTTATGCGTTAGCTGATTCAGGGCTCATACTTGAATGAGTATCATCCAGGATACGCCCCTCGTGTTGAAAGCTTGCTCCACAGCTATCGTTGACATCAGATTTGCTAATATTTGTCTTGCACTGATGGCTAAAATTTGGAAGGTTGTTGAATGGTGTACCCACCATTGAAAAGTGGAAATCCTACCTGTAGTGCTATTACCAAACTCAAAAGAATTTATTATATTAGTATCAAGTTGGGAATTCGAGCTTGATTATTTACTTGGATTCTTTTATCGTTGCAATAATAATTTCTCCCCTCTACTAATTCTACTACTTTAATTACTAACTTGGTCCATAGATTGAGAAGATTGGGAGCTAACTTATTGTCTATTATAAGTTGCACTATAATGGTCATATAAGTTTATGATATTTTTTTTAAACTTTTCATCATTTTTTTCATCAATATCGAGATCTAAATATAAACGATCAAACGGTGTTACATATGGACAACCATCATCCTGTGGATGTTGCATCGCATCCAACGGTGTTGCCTCCCCCTACAAATCTTGACCTACTTGCGGTTAGAAGTCCGATCGCTTCTTCCCACATCAACATCCCTTCCACGATGTGCTCTTCTTCCTTACTAGAGCTTTCTTTTAGTGTTGGAGCCTCGTCGACGGCTGACGCGGGAGTCTTGATAAATCTCGACGTTTCAAGCATGATCTCCTCCACAATCTTGTGCGTGATTGCTCCTCCTAAGTCATGCATGTTTCCTTCCTTAGAGACGAGTGCGTTACCACCCTCAAATTCCACAAGTGACATGAACCCTTCCCTCGTTGACTAATCCACAGTGTCAAAAGTCTAGCATGGGTCCCCTCCTCTCCTCCAATCAACAAGTTCAAGCGAATGATGGTGTGGCATCGAATGCTTCCCCCTTGGATCCTAATATTGTTGCGAAGTGTTCACTCGTTGCACATGGGATGAAGGGTGTTAAGGTGGCCTAGACCTCTTTCAATATTGCCCATCTTGCAAAAAGGGCTAGTATGCTCAGGAATAAGCCTTCGAGTTCTTTTTTTGCATCTTTATCTTGCGCTAAAAACTACTCTCTTCTACGAGGAACCAATATTCTCAAATGAAGGCACTCTTAAAATTAAAGCAATCAAGGAGGAAATACTCAAGGGAGAGGAGTACGGAAAGAACTCTCTGATTGGATACTTTGTTAGTTCACGATCATCATTTCATGTTGTTAGAAGCCGAGTAAATACTATCTGGAACCTATTGGATCCCTTGATGTCTTCTTTTTGGAAGTGGGTTTCTTTCTATCAATATTTAGCAATAAGGAGGATCTCACAAGAGTCAGAGTTCGGACTAACATTCATAATAAACTCATTCTTCATCCTTGGGATCATGACACTCGTTTGGAGAAAATCAATTTTTTGAATTATTCCTTTTTGGGTGAAATTCTACAATCTCACCCTTTTCACGTGGACTCTCAAATTTCTCAATTCTATTATTAGTGGCATTGCCAAACACCGATTTATAGATTAACTAATAAGCAATATTACAAGCTTGTAATATGAAAAGGGGGAAGCTTGTGACATGAAAAGGGGTTTGTCAATGCCACTAGCAATGAAACTAAGAAATTTGAGAATCCACTTGAAAAGGGGGAGGTTGTAGAGTTTTACCCAAAAAGGAATAGCAAATTATCAATTTTCTCCAAACGAGTATCATGGTCCCAAGGATGAAGAAAAAGGAGTCTATTGTGAATGTACCATGGTTCAGACTTCATAACTTTGGTGAGATCCTCCTGATTGCTAAATTTGAATATAAAGAAGCCTGCTTCCAGGGAGAAGACATCAAGAGATCTAACTATTTCCTGACAGTATTTACTTGGCTTCTTATAACATGAAAGGGTGGACATGAACAAACAAATTAATCGATTAAAGAGTTCTTCATGTGCTCTTCTCCCTTGAGTATTTCCTCCTCAATCGTTTTAATTTTAAGAGTGCATTTATTTGATAATATAGGTTCCTAGTGGAAGAGTGTAGTTTTTAGCGCAGGATAAAGATTGCAAACAAAGAACTCCAAGGCTTATTCTCGGGCATACTAGTCTTTTTTGCAAGAGGAATGATATTGGAAGAGGTCTTGGCCACCTAAACACCCCGTATCCCATGTGCAATAGGTGAACCACTTCATAGCAACATTAGGATCCGAGGGGGAAGCATTCGGTGCCACATTAACATTCTCTTGAACTTGGTGATTGAAGGGGGGAAGGGGACCTATGCTAGACTTTTGACACTATTGATTAGTCAGCAGGGGAAAGGATCCACATCACGTGTGGAATTCGGGGGTGATAACGCACCTGTCTCCAAGGAAATGCATGCAATCTAGGGAGAGCAATCGCTCATGAGATTAAGGAGGAGATCATGCTTGAAATGTCGAGATTCATTGGGATTACTAATCTGTTGATTGTCGACGAGGCTCCAACACCAAATGAAAGATCTAGCAAGGAAGAAGTGCATATCGTGGGAGGGATGTCGATGTGGGAGAAGCAATCAGACTTCTAATCGTGACCAGATCAGGATTTATAGGGGGAGGCAACACCATTGGATGCAATGCAGGTTGTCCACACGTAACATCGTCGATCCCTTCGCGGAAGAGATCACGAGTGAAGAGGATGCTCAAGGAGAAGCTTGCCCTTCGAGGAGTCCTCTATGTTAGGACTATGCATCGCTATGTGAGGAGACGAGTTAGGTTTCTCAATGACGACTCTTGACGCCCTCAAGAGAGTGGGGGCAGCCCGGCCTTTTGTAGCACCATAAGCGGGGCAGGGCTTTGTTGGTAGTGATGAACCGCTGACGGCTATGAAGGTGGTAGAAAACCCTAACAGAGCTTCTCTCTCTAAAATCAGCTTGCACAACTATGGATAAAAAATACAATAGTTTGTCGGCATTATTTGAAAGGGCAAATTTAGCCTTTTTTTCCTATTTTTATATTTTAAATTATAAAATAACCAAATGCCCCTTTAAATAGTGTTTATTTGGTTATTAGAAGGGGCAAATTAGTCATTTGCCCTTGACGCTTCTAACAGTCGGTGTTGGGCCTTAGCCTGATCCGTTGGGTCACCAAAACATTCGATCAACGGTCAATTTTGATCGTTGGCCATTTTTTTCTTTTTGTAATTGTTTAGGCTAACTGCTAAGCTGGTTTGGTTTGGGTTACAAGCCGATTCGGTCCAGGTTCAAGTTGAATTGGCACTAGGTCTTTAGGCATGACCATGGTTTGGTTCGAACTAGAATCAAATTAGATTGGATTCGGCTTGGCAGTATGTCGATTCGGAATGTAATCGAAACCGAAGCCCTATTCGATTTCGGTTTGGTCCTAGTTCAAACCGAACCAGGACCAGGTCTACTAGGCTTGACTAAAGTTCACTTCAAATTGGAATTGAACCGGAACCCAACCTGGTTAGAATCAGAACTGAATTAGCCTACAGTTTATTGGTTCGGAACCAAACTAGAATCAGGCTTGGGCGGTTTGGTTTTGGTTCCAACTGCACAGATTTGGAATCGAAACCTTTCCAATTACTAAATAGCAGCTAGTTGGGGGGTATTTTGGGAAGAAACAATCTCAAAATATCTATAAATACCTCCTAAACTTCTCATTCCTTCTCACACCAATTCATTAAGCAATCATAATACTCTCATAAGGTCTCTAAGTGCAATATTCTTTGCAATAGCATTCTCTCCCTCTCCTAAGGTCCTCATGCATGAATGTTGAGGCCAGTGCGTTGAGCTTATGCAAGTGATTTGCAACTACTATTAGATTTTTCAAATTTAAAGGAGGTGAATATGAAACATTTAGAATGATCTTAAGGACTAAGGGAAGGGGAGCAAGCATAAACAAGGTCCCTCTTTGGATTTTTTTTTATTACTTCACTTTGGAGCATGAGATACCTACATGATAACTTGATATGGAGCATGATGGAGTTTCTATTAACTGTTAGAAAATGGTGTCATTTCCTCCGCTGTATTAGGAATAAATGGAACTCTTACAACATTTTGGGGAGTCATTTACATACATACAAAAATGAAGGTTAAAGGTTATAGTCTTTTGCTGTGCCCCTTTAGCTGAGATATTGTAACATGGTACATATTACACGTCCCATATATCATATTGGTGTGTTAATTTAACATACTAGAATAATCCATGTCATGGATTCAGGCCTTGTATCTATTGGATATCCATCTGTATGGTATGTACAAGGTGTGTATTGTGGCAACTAGCAACACCTAAATTCATGATATATATTCTAGACTAAGAAGCACAGACACGTTGATTTGGTGGGCATATCCGTGTTGGACACAGATATGCAACCGACATGGCCAGACACGTGTCTATTATTTATTTATTTATTTTAATTTTAGACATACATATTCGTGTCAGGATAACTCTCTCCCATTGGTCCACGCCCTTCCTCATCTCTCTCGCATCCTTCCTCGCTCACATGATGTGCATGCGAGCCTACGGTATCGAGGTAGCAACTTTATGCTAGGCCCATGTCCCTTCGAGAGTGATGGAGAAAATGACCGCATTGTCATTAGGTCTAGTGGAGTCACATTGTCGAGGTAAGTATTTTTTTTTAATTTATTTGTAATCGGTGCAAGGGGTCAGAGACTTGGATTAGTTCAATGGATGAGGGTCCACATGGGGCCCATTTGATGGTCAAAGGCGAGTGGTGGGTTTAGGCAATGATTAGCATGTTAACATTTCTTCTCCCTTCTTCCTGAATTGCAATTCGAGGAAAGAGCAAGATGTCAAGCGTGGGAGAGAAAGATGTGAAGCGTGATAATTCATCGATTTGCTACATTAGTCTCTAGAAAAGTTGGGAATACTAGCATTTTATGTATACTAGATGTTATTTACACACTAAGAACAACACTCCAAGTGACATAGCAGTACGAAAGCTCAAGAGAAATTGTTATTTACATACCAAGAACAACACACCAAGTGACTTAATAGTACAAAACCTCAAGAGAAATTATAGCTGGAATATGTATATATATAGCCTAAAAGCCTGGAGCACTGGGAATAGTGGTCTAGAGCTTGCATGGGAGTAGAGGCATGAAATCTTGGGAGTTTGAAGATTTCTTACGGAACCTAGAGATTTCGTTAAATTGCAACCCTTAGTCACCGATAGCAGAACGCCAATCCTATAACAGGATTAGAATGCCAGTGGTAATAAGGGATCCCAGGCTTCCAACAGTAGAAATCGTGAACTTGTATGATGATATTTATCTGTTCACATTGTTGAGTCTATAAAATTTAAGTATAAATACTACAAAACTTATGTTAATCGAATATTAGTGTTAATCGAATTATATATATATATATATATATATATATATATATGTGTGTGTGTGTGTGTGTGTGTGTGTCCTAATTAAAAAAAAAATGACGTGTCGCTGTGTCTGTACTTAGATTCTAGATTGTCACATACATGGGCATATAGATTTGTAAGGAGGATTTTTCTGTTTACGTTTAAATAGAATGACCAATCATGCTAATGCAATATAAAGTCCCTTGGACAGTCTCTTTTTCTATTGTTATGGTAGCTGTTCTTTTAGTGGTTCTTAAATGGAAAAAATCAGATCTCTTAACCTAAATGTAAAAAAGATAAAGATCAGAAGAAATTTGCAAATATTAATTAGCAATTAGTTGTAGTAAGGCACAATAATGAGAATAATACGGTTCCTGCCCTTAAATGTATAATTGGTCATCAACAAAAAGAAAAAAAAAACAACAGATTTCAAGCTTTAATTTGAGGCAACGATTTACTTATTGGAGAAATATGATATACAAAATCAGATTTGCAGCACTTCTTTGATGTCAATGTAGTTGTAATTTTGCTCTACATCACACATACTGCATGTTTCGATTCCTTGGGACATGGTCTTTAAGACATCTGGTTCATGTATGTTTTTGCAACACTAAACAGATATTTCTTTCTTTCCTTTTTTTGTGTAGTGGTAACATATCCAAGATTATGCTAGAACTTGAAGCTAAAGAAATCGGACAATGTACATTAAGATCTAAATCTCTTTCTGTGTTGATGGTACACACCTATTCAGTGCAGTATGCAGTATTTTTTTATTTTCATCTGTGGCGCTTGATTATTAAGATGAAGTGGATACAATATTCTTGTCTGGTTACAAAATTTGATGGACTGAATGTTACCATACCAATTATCAGCTGAAAACAGATTGGTTTGTTGCCATTAAAAAAAGTACAATATTTGGAGATGAAACATGATCATATAACGATCAATAGCTTCTTGAAAGCACAACTAAAGTTGTCTACTTTTTGGAAATGTTTATTTTTTGGTTTAAATCAATGCAAGAGTTATTTGTAAGGTTAGACTGATTAAAAAGCTGGAGTCATGATCGTTTTATGTTTCATCATTGAGATTGAAGGTTATATGAAGGTTTTATGTTTCTTGATTTGTTTTGACATGAATGCATCTTCTTCAGATCTATATATGGCAGCGACACCGTGAAACGCCGATAAAGATCCTAACTGGCCATTCGATGACTGTGAACTGCGTGAGCTGGAACCCTGCAAAGCCTCGTATGCTGGCATCAGCAAGCGATGACCGAACAGTTCGAATATGGATGGCTAACGTAAATAACAACACTAAGTTTCATATGTGACTGAGACCTACTACATCCTTTTCTGCTTCCTTTTTCATCTGTAAATAGATGTACATCATAATTGTAATTTGTGTCTTTCGATCTAACATTGTTTTTGCGCAGATTTTCCAATAATTCAAGCCTTTGTCAGAGAAATTGTTGTTTGTATAATAATGAGACCCGAATCTCTCTGAATATTTTTTAGCTTGGTACGGGAGGTTAGGATGATCAAGATCCAATGGGCATTTTGGTAATGGTACTATTAAGACCAAGGTTCTTTATTTCGTATCATATTGACGTATCGAGCTTGATATGGTATGGTATATATATATATATATATATGCGGTGTCAGATTGAGAAGTATCGAGGTTCTCTTGATTCTCCCTCTTCTTTAAACGTCTTCTCCCTCGATGCTTCTTCCCTCGTCGTAGCTAGGTCGCCAAGCTGATATCGCTCGGTTGTTGATAGCGACAGTTGAAATCGATTATTATTGATCTGTTTCGGGCGATAACGATTAGCGCTCGATATTATCGTTGTCGCCTGATACAGTCTCATATCGTCTTGATACGAGCAGTATTATTTGAAATTAAAATATTTGATTAATATTATTTTATCGTCTTGATACGAGCAGTATTATTTGAAATTAAAATATTTGATTAATATTATTAAAATATTTGATTAATATTACTTTCAGTAATCCCTGATGAGAACTGTTTTATGCTTAAAACTTTTTTTTTTTTTTGGCAAGAAATGTTGTATGCTTATGAAACTAGTGTTATTTTCTCTTTGGTGAGGAATATTTTAGTACATCATTTAGCATGCATTAACAATTTCTTCAAAACTAAAGGGGGGTATAAAGCATTGTCTTCAGGATATTGATAAGGATTTCTAGGACTTAAGATAAAGATGAGGACAATTAATTTTTGACATTATGTGATGAAATGAATTTGATGATTTGAAATTATGCATGAAATACTCATGATACTATGTCGATGCATAAAAATGAGAAGTTATGATTTTTTATGATGTGAAAGTTAATAATTATTATTTTCTGAAATGATACCATATTGCAATTAAGAATGATACTCTATATTTGTGTGAAAATTGATAAAAAGGAAAAAGAATTACAACATTGTATTCTTCTCTTCTATTTGACAATGACATAGGGGGGAAAATTTTGCTAGTTTGCTAGCTTGCATACTTCAAGAAGAAGCAAAAAGCTTGCTCATCTCAAAATGATGTAAAAATCTTGCCAACTTTCATATGTGTAAAATTTGCTAGCTCACAATTTGTAAAGAGAAAAACTTCTTGCTTGCTAGCACATCTAAAGAGAAGATACAAACTTACTTCATGTACATTGCTTTATGTAAAACATTGTATCTTGCTAGCTTGTTATCTTGCATTATTTTTTAAAATCTTACTAGCCTTTATACTTTAAAGAGAAGTAACACTTGTCAAATTTCTAGCTTGTATGTTGTAAAATAAAGCAAAACTTGCAATTTGCACATTGCAATAGGAAGCAAGAAACTCTAGCTTACACACTTCAACAAGAAAGCTATCTTGCATTTGCTTTCGAAATTTTTGCTAATTGTATATTGTAAACTTGCTATCTTACTACCTTTCATATCTAAAACTTGATAGCTTGCATGATGTAATACTTGCTAAATTTTCTAGCTTACAAATTGCATGATGATAAAACTTGATATTATGTTTTTTATGCAATGATTTGAACTTGCATGTCTATACACTTGATAGTTGGACTTCTCCCTTTTGTTGATGACGAAGGGGGAGAAGTACGATGATGTTATGCATAAGTTTATGATAACATGTTGCTTGGATTTTTGAATCCAAGAGTTCTATCAATATGGTATATTGATAGGGGAAGTTTGGTTAAACTTTGGGAGTTAAGGTTAACTCCATCAATTGGTTGTCATCATCGAAAAGGAGGAGATTATTGAATCTTGGATTTTGATGATGAAACCAATTGATAGTATTTATAATTTGATCTGTGTTTTGAGTGACGTAGGATACTTCGATCAGTGAGAGACAATTAAAGTAGGAAGAATCATGTTGGGCCAGAGGAAAACATGTCAGAAGATTGGACGTCGGGCCGAAGGATCGGTCAACGTATCAACAGAAGGATTCGGACCATGGATTCGGGCATCGGGCCAAGAAGAGCGGATATTGCGCCAAGGTTATCACAGTTGCGGAGGTCAACTAGCCGATTGAGCAATAGGCTGTAAGAGGGGATAATGCGCCGAAGAATCAAACGAAGCGTCGATGGACCAATGACATGCCGGACGACATGATTCATGCTTAGTAATAATTGTCTAAATCGAAGTGTGTTTTTTATGTGTGTAGGATTAACTATGATAGCAAGGTATAAAGCAAAATGAAGTCCCGGAGTCAAGAAGGCGATTTCGTTGGGAGTTCGAGAGTTCGTTGGAAGTCCGGACGTTCATCGAAAGTTCTGCCGGAACCAACCGAGAAGTTCAGGTGCTTGCTAAAGGAGCTCACCGGAACTCGCCAAGAAGATCATCGTGAAGTCCAAGAGTTTGTTGGGAGTCTGCCGGAACATTGTCGAGAGATCGTTGGAAGTTTGCTGGAAGAAATCAGACTTATCTTGCTTAGATTATGTCTTAGGAATCATAGTTAACACATAATTGGAGTTGGGATTGGGAGGTAATCCCATCAACTCTGTTAGGGGCCAATTGGGCTCGAAGTTGGGATGGTTTGGGCTAGATTCAAGGCCCAACCAGGGTGTTGAAACCCTAGTCGGTGGTGGCACCGCTTGGGGAACAACACCCCAGGAAATCTGGGCGGTGATACCACCCAGGCTGGGTGATGGTACCATCGGCAGTAATGCTGCCAGCGGTGGTACCGCCCAGTGGCAAGTCTTGAGGCAGTAGTACCACCCAAGAACGACTTTGGTACCGTTAGTACCCAGGAAATCTGGGATGAGACATTTTTAGGCTCCAAGTTTGAATCAACTTGAAGCTTATAAATACCCCTCTCATCCCTGATTAAAAAACACACAACTGAGAGCAAAAAAGAAAGAAAACTCTATTGCAATTGTGTGTGAAACTCTCAAAGTTCTAAGTGTTAGAATTGTTTGAGAGAGGAGTAAGTGGGGGTGTATGGGTTATCTTCTAAACCCAGTAAAAGGATAATCGAGTTGTAAAAGGTGGTTGATCTTCACATATTGAAGGAAGACCGATAGTGGATGCCGACGGCCTTGATGGAAGAGGAATTGGCAGAGTGGATGTAGGTCACGATGACCGAACCACTATAAAAATCCAATTTGCCTTTACTTTTAGCAATTTACTTTTATAAGCAAACTGCTACTCCTTCTTACTGTGCTTCTACTACACCTATACTCGCATATGTTTTCAAGTTTCCAAAATCAGTTTTATCATACAAAACGAAATTTTCAAAACTGACGTTTTTACTACTGCACTAATTCACCCTCTCTTAGTGTCAACTCATTCCTAACAATAATAGCCTCATCCTAGGTCTAAGGATCAATATCTTCAATATACTCTCTTCTAATATGTCTCACATATCTCTCGGGAGGATAGGATACTCTGTTGGACCTACGTAAAGTCAGAACTTGTGTGCTAGGTACTTGAACAGACTCAGGCTGTGGAGTGGTGCTTGAGTTAGATTTCCAACCTCGCTCGACTCTATCACGCTCCCACTATCTCTGCTAAGAATGTGCTCCTTCTCAAGGAACACTGCTATCTTGGTTACAAAGACCTTTTGATCATCGGGATAATAGAAATGTTACCCACAAGTTTCCTTGGGGTATCCCGTGAACTTGCATCGCTTTGTCCTCGATTCCAACATAGGCAAGGCAACCCCAAATCTTAACAACCTTAAGATCAGGCTTCTTCCCTTTCTATATCTCATATGGTGTAGACACTACTGACTTAGTTGAAACTCTATTCAGAAGATAAGCTGTAGTCTCTAGGGTATATCCCTAAAATGAGATGGGTAGGTTGGCAAAGCTCATCATAGACAGTACCTTGTCTAACAGTGTATGATTCCTCCTTTAAGATACACCATTGAGCTGAAGTATATAAGGAGGTGTCCATTGGGATAGAATCCCATAGTCCTTGAGGAACTGGGTGAATTTTGTACTCAAGTACTCACCTCCTCGATCGGACAAAGTGTCATAATACTCTTTCCAATCTAGTTCTCCACTTCATTCATATACTCTTTGAATTTTTCAAAGGCCTCAGACTTATACTTCATCAAGTACACATATCCATACTTTGAGAAATCATTAGTAAAAGTAATAAAGTTCGAGTAACCACCTATGACATTAGTTAACATAGATCAACATACATCACTATGTATGAGTTCCAACTATTGAATCTTAGATTTTGATGATGAAACCAATTGATAGTGTTTATCTGATTTGCATTTTGAGTGACATAGGAAGCTTTGATCAGGGAGAGAAAATTAAAGCAAGAAGAATCATGTTGGGCTGGAGTGGAATACGTCAGAAGATTGGATATCGAGTCGGAGGATCAGTCGATGTGTCAGCAGAAGACTTTGGGCCGAGAATTTGGGCATCGGGCCAAGAAGAGCAAAAATTATGCTAAGGAAATCGGAGTTGCGGAGGTCAACTAGTCGATTAGGCAATAGGCCACAAGAGAGGATGATGCACCGAAGAATCGGATGAAGCGTCGAACCAATGACATGACTGAATAATATTTGATGAGCTTTGTAATAATTGCCTAGATCGAAGTAGGTTTTAGGTCTAATTGAGGTGGTATTGGGGTGAAACAATGGCAACTCAATTCAGAGCCAATTGAGCTTAAATTGGGAGTGATTTGGGCTTATTGGGAGGCCCATTCATTGACCCAAATATTGGGCCAAGCGGTGGCATTGCCAGAATTAGCGGTAGAACCGCTTGTGAGTTGGAAAACTCAAAAAACTCGGTCTTCGAGACTGTCAGGTGGTGGTACCGCCAATCTAGGCAGTGGTACCACCTAGTGCCAGACTGCAGGCGGTGGTACCACCCAGTGCAGGTGGTGGTACCACTAAGTGTAGGTGGTGGTACCGCCCATACCCTGAAATCTCGAGGATTTAAATTTTGGGCTCCAAATTTGAATCCATTTGGGGCCTATAAATACCCCACTATTTCCTACTTAGGGCAGCATGAATTACGTAGAAAGGAGGAAAGAATCCTAGATAAAAAAGAGTTGAAAAAGATTAAAAAGTATTGAGTCTTCCCCTCTACCTCTTAGAGTTTAGAGTTCATTCTAAGAGAGGTGTGAAACTTGTAAAGGTTCTCTTTTGAGCCTGTCAAAAGGAGAATAGAGTTGTAAAGAGATGGTTTGTCTTTGCGTATTGAAGGAAGACCGATAGTGGATGCCGATGGCCTTGATGGAGGAGGAATCAGGAGTGGATGTAGGTCACGACGACCAAACTATTAGGATCAAGAGTGGCACTAAGAGGGGGGGGGGTGCATTAGTGCGATGGAAAACTTTCCTAATTTCAAAAGTCTTCGTTTCGATTAAAATCGATTCCGATGAAAAATATTTCGACTCAATCCGTTTCTACGAGAAGTTGAATTTGAAAGCTTTCGTAAAAGTGCAAAGAGAAGATTAAAGAGGTTTGCAGTAATGTAAATTGCACAAATGAAAAGCAAACCAGAATTTAGAGTGGTTCGGTCAATGTGACCTACATCCACTTTCGGATTCCTCCTCCGTCGAGGTCACCGGTGTTCATTGAAGGCATTTCTTTAATAGGCGAAGGCCAACCACCTTTTACAGCCCTTTCTTCTTTTGCCGAGTTTAGGAGACAACCCTTATAAGTCTCACTCCTCTTTCTTGGATGGTTACAAGGCTAAGAGATGAAGGAGGAGAACTCTTTTCACTTTTACAACACTTTTAAGACTCAAGAATTCAAGATTATACCAATGCTTTCATGCCCTTTTATGTAGAAAAGGGTGAGATTTTTATAGGCCTCAATGGCTTCAAAATTGGAGCCAAAAAGTGTCACATTCCCGGATTCCGGGGTACTAGCGGTACCACTGCTGTTACTGGGCGGTACTACCACTACTGATCTGACACTTGACGGTACCACCGCTTGATAAGGGCGGTACAACTACTGGCAGCATTCATTGCTGGTGGTACCACCGCCCAGTCTGGGTGGTACCACCGCCTAGATAACCTAGGGTACTGCTTTCCAGGCGATGCCACCGTCGGCCCTGGTGGTGCCACCGCTGGCCATGTTTTCAAGGGTTGAATTTGCTACTTAATTCGGCCCAATTCAGCCCTGTTAAGGGCCCAATTGGCTCCTAATTAAGTTAGTAGGATTACCACCCAATCCTAACTTAATGTACACTTTAACTATGATAATTAAGACATAATTATAGCACTTCTTGTTCCGGTGCATCAATTGCTCTTCTAGTGAGCTTCCGGCGAATATCCGATGAACTCTCGGCAATGTTCCGACGGACTCCCGACAAGCTCCTGGACTTTACAACAATTTTCTTAGCGAGTTCTAACGAGCTTCTTTGGCAAGCTCTTGGACTTCTCGGTTGGTTCCGACAGAACTTCCGATGAACTCTCGAACTCCCAATGAGATCTCGATCTTGACTCCGGCACAACACATGCTTTATGTTTTACTGCTATCGTAGTTAATTCTACATACTTTTCTCAACATATAGATTAGATCAAACAAATTATAATTGACTTCGTCATCAAAATCCGAGATTCAACACGAACCACTATAATTCGGTTTACATTTACTTCTTACAATATACATTTATTGCAAACTACCCTTCTTTACGCTCATTGCTCTACTTCCTCATTACATGCTTACGTAAGTGTTTTTAAGTTAAACATATTTCTAATCACTTTTAATTGTATGAAGATTTTTTGAAATCGACAATTTTACCGCTACACTAATTCACCCCCCCCTTCTTAGTGTCGACTCATTCCTAATAGTTAGTATTAGAGCCTCGTTATTTCTCATTTAATTTAACACCCAAGAGAAATGACTCTTTTCGACTTTCAAGAGAGATTTTCTCTCATTCGTCCTCCCATGTTCAATAGGACGGACTACACATATTGGAAAACTCGAATGAGAGTTTTCTTACTTTCGTTGAATCTCGATTTATAGAATATAGTCGAATTTGTTTTTTAAAAGTTTTCTCTTCCATTGAACCATTGGAATGATTTGGAGAAGAAGAATTTTTCTCTAAATGCAAAGGCTATGAATGCCCTTTTTTGCGCCTTAGACAAAAATAAATTTAATCAGGTTTCTACTTACGAAATGACTTTCGATATTTGGCACACCCTTGAAATCATACACGAAGGCACGAATAGAGTAAAAGAGTCTAGAGTAAATCTTTTGATGCATGATTTTAAGTTGTTTCGAATGGAACCAAGCGAGACTATTGGAGACATATATACCCGTTTTATGGATGTCGTCAATAGTCTAAAAGCACTTGACAAATATTTCTCAAATTTTGAACTCGTTAATAAAATATTGAGATCCCTTCCAAAAGGTTGGGATCCTAAAATAACGAAAACACAAGAAGCAAAAGATCTCAATATTTTTCCACTTGAAAAACTTATCGGTTCATTATTGACATATGAAATGACTTGCAACACTCATGAAGAGCTTGAGAATAACCTTCCAAAGAATAGGAAGGATTTGGCACTTCGAACAATAGAATACCACTTGAGTGATGACTCAAGTGATGATGATGATGACCTTGAACTCTTAAAACTTAAAAAATTATTAAAATAAGAATTAAAGATTAAAAATAAACTTACAAAGAAAAGGTTGCCAAAGAAGAAGAAGACACTCAAAATGACTTGGGATAAATCAAGCTTATCCAAAGACGAGGAGCAAACCAACAAAGACGAGGTGACCTTTCACATTAAGGTAAACGACTCACCTGAAATCCTTTTACTTTATTTCAAAATTACATGATGCTTTTCATGAGTTATTTTAAATTAGTTAGTAAATAAAAATAAAAAATAAAAATTTAAGCATGACAATTGCATGCACTAAGCATGAAAAGTTAGATTCACTTAAAAAGAAAAATGCATTACTAAAACAAACAAAATGATCTTAAAAATGCTTTATG
This sequence comes from Musa acuminata subsp. malaccensis, assembly GCF_000313855.2. NCBI lineage: Eukaryota > Viridiplantae > Streptophyta > Magnoliopsida > Zingiberales > Musaceae > Musa > Musa acuminata. The sequence continues at coordinate 243,992 of NW_008991771.1, forward strand.
TTTGATGAAATCAATTTTGATGATTTAAAGATGTATAATGATGTAATGAAAATATTAAAAGTTTTGGTACAATGCTTGATGATTTTATTCTATATATGAGATTTTGAAGTTATACATGATGATTTTTGTGATTTATTGATCTAGAAGATTTTTGTGATAAATCTTGTACTTTCATTTTTAATGATGATATATGTTTTGATTTGATGAAAAAGAGTTGAAAAAGCTTGAAAAGTGTTGAGTGTTCCCCTCCACCTCTTAGAATTTAGAGTTCATTCTAAGAGATGTGTGAAACTTATAAAGGTTCTCTCCTGAGCTTGTCAAAAGGAGAATAGAGTTATAAAGAGGTGGTTGGTTGTTGCATATTAAAAGAAGACAAATAGTGGATGCCGGTGGACTCAACGGAGGGGGAATCGGGAGTGGATGTAGGTCACGATAACCGAACCAATATAACTTGGTTTGCATTTACTTCTTGTAATTTACATTTACTGCAAACTGCTCTTCTTTACTCTCACTGCTCTACTTCCTCATTACATGCTTATGTAAGTGTTTTTAAGTTAAATATATTTTTGATCGCTTTTAATCGTATGAAGATTTTTCGAAATCGACGATTTTACCGCTGCACTAATTCACCCTCCCCCCCCCCTGCCTCTTAGTGTCGACTCATTCCTAATAGTTGGTATTAGAGCATATTTGAAAATAAATCAAATCACTTAAATGAAATCAAATCACTTAAATGATATATGTTTTGATTTGGCGAAAAAGGACAAGTACGAATGAAATCAAATCACTTAAATTGAAACAACTAAAAGGGAATGCATTTTGAAAATAAATGCTTGTATCATATTTGATGATTTTATATTTTAAAACTATGCATGATGAGTTGAAGTAATAATGGTTTGAATGCATGAATCGACAATTGTTTTGTCACACGAATCATGATTCCTTCACTTGATACTCTAATTTTTTTTTATATGATTCATGATAAATTGAGACATTATACATAAATTTAGTTCTCGTGTGAATCTATTTATCTTGCCTTCATTGAATCTTCCAAAAAGTGATTTTGATTATTTGAATTTGAATGAAAATTTTTCAACCAAATCATGAAATTTCTTTTTGATTTCTGTACTTGAGCTATCTTTTATGAGAATCAAAATATTTTCTATCTTCAATGCTTTCTTCTTATCATTTACTAAAGAAGAGACTTATGCAAACAAACTATGATCTTGTAAATGGTTTGTAATGGTTTGAAATTATGCATATTATATGTTGAACATTTGAAACCATGTTTTGGTATCATACATATCTAAGAAATGTTGATTTGACAAATTGAATGAGTTGAAAATGAATGATGATTTTTCTCTTGATTATAACTTATGATATTTTTTATATATGAATCATCATCTCGATTTCTCGATATTCGATACATGAGATTTTCTATAAATCAATATTTTTCATACTATGATTCTTCTTGGTATTCACTAACCATGATATGCTACGTGACATCTTGATAATTTATGACTTGAGTTTTGTTATGCATTATTCCCCTCTTCTTCATTCTTATTTACAATGATAAAAGGAGAGAAAAGAAATCATTAGCATTTCAAGAGATCGATAAATTTATTTATTTTATTTTGAATCTCTTGCAAGTGATTTTGATGGTCTTGATTATTTGAAGTTGAATGTTTGGTACCAATAATCATGAAGTGATAAATGCTTAAAAAAAATATTGATTTAATGCATGACAGAAATGATTGGTATCATGAATGCTTTAGTATCGTGCATGAGAAAAATGATGAATGTTTGGTATCATGATCAAAATGATTGATTTAATACATGACGTGATAAATGCTTAAATATTTTAATATCTTCGTATCATGTATGATATGCCCATAGTGATGGTTGATTTAATTTTGGTATCATGCATGAAGTAAGAATGAAATGAAAGGTTTTAAAATTGTGCATGTTTTAATTTGAAACCATAATGATGCACAACCATATTTAAAAAAAAAGGATTGATACTTAAACTTTGTTATGATTTGAAAATTGATGTAAAGGGAAAAGAATTACAATATTGTATTCTTCCCTTCTTTTTGACAATGGCAAAGGGGGAGGAAAATTGCTAACTCAAGATGCAAAATTTGGAAACTTGCACATTGCAAAAGAAGCAAACTTGCTAGCTTACTCATCTCAAAAGAGAAGCAAGAAGTGCTATCTTGCAAATCTCAAGAGAAGCAATGTTTGCTAAGTTACACATTTTAAGAAGATGCATAAATAGTCTATCTTGCACATCTCAAACGAGGTAAAATTTTGCCAACTTTCATATGTGAAAAATTTGCTAGTTTGCATGATATAACACTTGCTAAATTTGCTAGCTTACAAATTGCAAGGAGAATAACTTACTATCTTAAACAACACTAAGAATTGCTAGCTTATAATATCAAGAGTAGCAAAAGTGCTATCTTGTCTATCTCAAGACGCACAAATGCAAATTTACAAAATTTATAATCTTGCACAACTTTAAAATTAATGATGATTTGGTGATTATGCATGCTCTAAAATGATATAAAATTTGCTAGCTTGCATGTTATAAAGCGATGAAAAATTATTGCTAGCTTGTATGTTGTAAAACTTGCATATCTCTAAAACTTGTTGCTTGGATGATGCACTTCTCCTTTTTGTTGTTGATATAGGGGGAGAAGTGTGATGATGTTATGTATAATTTTTTTGCTTAGATTTTTGAATTCAAGAGTTTTATCAATATTGCATATTGATAGGGGGAGTTAAGGTTAACTCCGTCATCAATTGATTGTCATCATCAAAAAGGGGGAGATTGTTGAATCTCAGATTTGATGATGAAACCAATTGATAGTGCTTATCTGATTTGCGTTTTGAGTGACATAGGAATCTTCGATTAGGGAGAGACAATTAAAGTAGGAAGAATCATATTGGGCCATAGTGGAACATGTCAGAAGATTGGGCGTCGAGCCGGAGGATCGGTCGACGTGTCGGCAGAAGACTTCGAGCTGAGAATTCGGGCATCGGGCCAAGAAGAGCGGAAATTGCTCCAAGGAAATTGGAGTTACGAAAGTCAATTGGCCGATTGGGCAATAGGCCGCAAGAGAGGATGATGCATCTAAGAATCAGATGAAATGTCAAACCAATGACATGACCAGACAACATTTGATGAGCTTTATAATAATTGTTTAGATCGAAGTACGTTTTAGGTCTAATTGAGGTGGTATTGGGGTGAAACAATGTCAACTCAATTAGGGACCAATTGGGCCTAAATTGGGAGTGATTTGGACTTATTGGGTGGCCCATTCATTGACCCAAATATTGGGCTAGGCCCAAGTGGTGGCACCACTAGAATTGGCGATAGAACCACCCATGAGTTAGAAAACTCGAAAAACTCGATCTCCGAGGCTGTCAAGCGGTAGTACCGCCAGATTAGGCGGTGGTACCACCCAGTTATAGTATGTCAGGCGGTGTTACCACCAGACTGGGTGGTGGTACCGCCTAGTGTCAGGCTGTAGATGGTGGTACCGCCTAGTGCAGGCGGTGGTACCGCCTGTACCCTGAAATCTCAGGGATTTATATTTTGGGCTCTAAATTTGAATCCATTTGGGGGCTACAAATATCCCACTCTTTCCTACTTAGGGCAGCAAGAATTAGGTAGAAAGTGGGAAAAAATCCTTGACGAAAAAGGGTTGAAAAAGCTTGAAAAGTGTTGAGTGTTCCCCTCCATCTCTTAGAGTTTAGAGTTCATTCTAAGAGAGGTGTGAAACTTGTAAAGGTTCTCTCCTAAGCCTGTCATAAGGAGAATAAATTTATAAAGAGGTGGTTGGTCTTCTCCTATTGAAGGAAAATCAATAGTGGATGTCGGTGGCCTCGACGGAGGAGGAATCAGGAGTGGATGTATGTCACGACGATCGAACCACTATAACTCAGTTTGCATTTACTTCTTGCAATTTACATTTACTGCAAACTGCCCTTCTTTACTCTCACTATTCTACTTCCTCATTACATTCTTACGTAAGTGTTTTTAAGTAAAATATATTTCTGATCGCTTTTAATCATATGAAGATTTTTCAAAATCGACGATTTTACCGCTACACTAATTCACCCCTCCCCCACTTAGTGCCAACTCGTTCCTAACACCAACAGCTCAGTGGCTCTCTCTCCAGTTCCACTAAATGGAGAGTTGGTCAGTTTTCTATGGAGGCAAGACTCGCAAGTTGTATATGACTTATAGTCGAATGAATCTAGATATCTATCCTTTTACAACTTTTTAATCCTTCCCTCATGTGTGTGACCTAACCTACAATGCCATAAGTATGTACTATTCACCTCATCTCATTTCCTCTTGGACACACTTACATTCATGATATGTGGAGCAGTGTCTAGCATATATAAACCATTATACAATGTTCCTCTGGTGATGATCTCATCATATAATAATATTGAATAACTATTGTTCTAAAAAACTAATTTATATCAACTAATTGTCAAACATGAAATGAAAATAATATTTTTGATAATAAAAGGAATAAAATAGCATATATCCAATGCCATAATAGCTCCACCAAGCAGATGTAGGGTGACCTCGTCAATAGCTACTGTAGCAACTTTTGCTCCATTGCCCATCTTGAGGTTTATCTCACCTCTTACCAATCTCATAGGTCTTGCTAAAACCTGCAATGAATTACAAATATAATAAGTACTACTTGTATCCAATACCCATATGTTATCATGAGTTTGACAAATGGAGACTGATTATGAATGTACTTGAAGCTTCTCTAAGTTTTTGTTTTGTCCTCTTTACAGTTCCTCTTCAAGTACCCATCTTTGCCATAGTGGAAGCACTGGACTTTATCCTTTGCCATATCTTTCTTAAAAACCTTTGCTTTACCTGATCTACCCTCACCCTTGCCCTTCTTAAGATATTTTTCTGCCTTCATTTTCTTTGTAGTCTTACTTGTATAGAGAACTGACTTCACTTTCTTGATAATGCTCTTTGCCTCCCTTAGCATATTAAGAAGCATGGGGAGAGTCACCTCAAACTTGTTCATATTAAAATTAATTATGAACTGTAAAAATAAATTCGGTAGGGACTGAAACACAAGATCCACACATAAGTTATCCTCTAGGATCATTCCTAGACTTGTGAGTTTCTCTATCCCTCAATTATTTTTAGAATATGGTTTTGAATCGGTATCCCCTCAGTCATCCTAGCGCGGAAGAGACTTTTAGATATCTCATATCGTTGAGTCCTTTCCCGTTCCTTAAATAGTTTACGGACATGTAAGAGAATGGATCTAATATCCATCTTTTCATGTTGTCTCTATAACTCAGGAGTCATGGAGCCCAATATGTAACACTGAGCAAGAGTGGAGTCATCTATGTGTTGGGAAATCTATGGACGACATCACATGCGCAGTGGAAGAATATAAAAACAAAATCTCCAAATTTCTCATTGATTGTGTTCGTTGTCGTGTGAGGATTGATGCACAAAATTCATGAAACTTAAAATTCACGTGTGAGATAGATTGTGTTGCCTAGGGAGATCGTATATCCCTGAATCCCTGTAGATCTCTAGGAGAGGATGAAGGAGGTCAAGCACCCTCATCTTTAGCGGTGATCCACACACCAAGATATTGAATCTCGGATTTTGATGATGAAGTCAATTGTCATTTGTTATCTAATCTATATGTTGAGATAAGTGTGTAGGATTAACTATGATGAAAATAAGATATGCAGCAGGAGTTGCGCCGGAGTCAAGACAATGATCATGTTGGGAGTTCGAGAGTTCGACGGAAGTTCGGACAGTCGTCGGAGGTTCTGCGGGAACAAATTCGAGAAGTCCATGAGCTTGCCAAAGAAGCTCGTCGGAACTCGCCAAGTGGATCGTCACAAGTCCAGGAGTTTGCCGGAAGTCCGCAGGAGCATCACCGAGGGTTCATCGGATGATCGACGGAAGTTCACCGTTAGAAGCGATTGACGCACCGGAGCAAGTTGCAGTAAATGTCTTAGAAAATATCGTAGTTAGCACAATGATTAAGTTGGAAATGAGAGGTGATCCCATTAACTTAATCTTAGGGCAATTGGGCCCCTGAAAAACCTAAATTGGGCCGAATGGATCAACCCATTCGGACCCTGATTTCTGCCAGGCGGTGGCACCGCCTGAGCTCAGTCTTCGAGCTCTAGCAAGAGGTGCAACCGCCCCTGATAGGAGGTGGCACCGCCCAGAGGCTCAGTCTTCGAGCTCTGCCAGGCGGTGCAACCGCCAGATCCTGGAATTCCGGGAATTGACAGTTTTGAGCTCCAAATTCAAACTGGGTTGGGGCCTATAAATACCCCACCCTTTCAGCACTGAAAGGGCACCCAGAAACCACCGAAATTCTGATTTTACTTTGTGATTTTTAAAGCTCAAAAGTGTTGTATGAGTTAAAAGTTCTTCTTCCTCTTTTCTTCCAAGTTCTAATCTGTTAAGAGAGGAAAGGAAATTCTGTAAGGGTTGTCTCCTAAGCCCGTCAAAAGGAGTGAAACTGTAAAAGGGTGGTTGGCCTTCGCCTATTGAAGGAAGGCCTCTAGTTGACGTCGGTGACTTCGTCGGTGGAGGAAGCCAAAAGTGGAGTAGGTCAAGATTGACCGAACCACTCTAAATCTTGGTTT
>NW_008991771.1:258514-272706 GCF_000313855.2 Musa acuminata subsp. malaccensis
GTGTCAGTGCGGCGTGCAGAGGAAAGAGGAGAGAGAAAGATTATGTTTCTGAGTTTTCTGCTTGACGATCGGTGGCTAAATGTTATCAGTTTCGGCCCAAATTTTATGTGGAGAATCCTTACAGCAAACTCTACAATCCTAACGGTGTTGATATGCATTTTATCCTCTCTAAGGTACTTTCCTGTTATATCCACTTTGTGAGATCTAGAATTCTCTCATGAGGAGATCCTGATGAAGATATGCTATTCTTGAGCGAAGATATATGATCTTGATATTATTCTGATCCTCTAGTTATTCTAGAGAAGGCTTACTATAAACCTGTTATCATTATTATTGATAGTGGAAGTTTAAGGTGGACTACGGTCCCGTGATTTTTCTCACATTGGGTTTTCCACGTTAAAAGATTTGGTCTCACTGTGTGATTGATTATTTGCTCTATTGTTTATACTGTGCTGGTTGATATTTACATTTGAATATCAAGTTGGTATTTTGATGAGGAACCCACTTTGATACACAAAGAGAGAAAAGAATATTCCGTTTTAACAGGTTTTTCCCAACAAGAAGTGATTCGACCTAACCTGACCTAACTTGCGAATCAATCAAACATAAAATAGTTCGATTCAAGGGTATTATCAGAATTTTAAATAAAAAGTTTACCCCTTCGTATAAACTAGATATGCGGAGTGTCATATGGTAAAAGATATATATATTAAAAGATATATTATCTAAATTTATATATATTAAAAAGATAATCTTCTAGATTAAATTACATCGACTCAGATATTTGGTATGCTTGTAAACTTTGGGGTGGAGATGTGATATTTTGTTCTTCTAAACTTAGTTTCTCAGATCCAAGTTGCCTAAAAATATTCTAGTTAAAAAACTAGCAACACATGACATTCATTGCTTCAATCATTCAACTATCTTTGTTTAAGCTTAAATCCTTTCACGTTGTTAAACTAAGCGGAAAATAATAGTGCATGTTGTTTAACAAAACAGTTATATCTATAGTCAGCATTTGTTCCTACAGTTCCCAGTGTAATTCTATGTTCTTCGACTGCAAATGTGTGTCTTTGATTACCATATTCTTTGTTTACCCGAGAAATGAGACATCGGCAATTAATCAATGATTACTTTGACAAATGATACTGTAAACTCCATATAACGAAACCCCTCAAACAAGGCAACATATGTCCCAAATTAGTGATTTTTATATTTGCACCTCTAATTATAAGTTCAGCTTATGTCAAATCGACGTTATTGTGATGAAGATAAAACTTCAAAATATTATATTATATATTTTCCTAATTAAATAATCTCCATATTCGTCCTTCTAGATTATTAGCTTTAGAAAACATGGATTCAAGTACTTTCGTGGAAAGGATAAGCGGTATTTTAGGTGTTCAAAATGTTATATAACTTTTCAAATTCGTTATAGCACGATTAACAGTGTCTAACATGAATTTATTAGATGGATGCTATGTGAGTGACATATATAAAGGATTCAAATATCTAAAGGGATATATGTACATACATATATGTCTAACTAAATATTTGGAGGACTATATATGTTTTAGTAAAATTGGATGGAAAAATATGCTATTTAGAAATGGGTGATAGTCCCTTTAATAACTAGCACTCTTACACTACTTGATAGAAAAGATTGGCTGAGATGTTGGAGCTTCCATGTTTATTATCATGGAGATTTCAGGAAATGTTTTTGCCAAGAGAAGTACTTCAGTTATTGCGATGAGACATTAAATAAAGCATCTAATGTCACATTGATATGGTATGTTCTGCATCTCATGAACTTTTAACCTAAGGACGACTAAGACAGGATTTCATACTGTACCTAAATAAACGTTAAATCTGATGAGAGAAATTGAGGCTAGAAATTATGAAAGCTAGCATTCTCATCTCAGCTGGAGAAGAACAATGAAGGGGTTCTTTTCAGCATATAGCAAAACTGTTAATTAGGGGTTCTGATTGCTGCAATCAGGTCATTTAGCTAGAAAGCACATAAATGAAAATGGACCAAATGTAGTGAGACATTATCTTCTCATCGAAGAAGCATATACGAACTGAATCCTAAAAAGAGACAACCTAAGGTCACACACTGTTTCTCATCTCGTGGAAGACACTGTGACTAAAGTTTGTGAGGAATACAACAGTAGTGGATAGGAACAAGCCCCATGAAAATACAGTGTAAAGTGTGACTTCCGATGACGGATTCTTCTTCTAATCTTCCACCACCTCCTCCTACTTCTTTCTTCCCTTTTCTGTGATGGCTGTTACCGTCACTCTCAAGGCCATGCAGGGACAGGATTCATTTTGAAGGACTCGCAGCGCCGGATCTATACTGCTGACTGCCAACGGTGCCAAGCATCCTTCTTTTCTTTGGCTTTGACTTTGACTTTGATAGGTCACGCTTGTTATAGAAGACGTTAAAACGCTTCTTCGTAGGCTTGTTATAGAAGACACTAAAGCTGTTAGATTTGATTCATAGTTATCTATCTAGATAGTTATTATGATCTAATGGTTACAGGATGATTTCAATAACCACCTCAGTCATGATCTAGTAGTTATAGGGTGGTTTCAATAACTACCTCAATCTAGTAGTTATAGGGTCGTTGTCACTAGGTCCTATAAATATGATCGTAGTTCATGAAGCAAGGTATATAGAGAGTGAGTGCATTTGGTATCTTGTAAGTGTTCTTATCAATCCTCTTGTATCAAAGCCTAGTTTCAATCTGAACTGGGCATTATGGCTTTCAACGGCAATTTCATGTCTAACCCCTTATCCCCATCTTCTCGGGTAAAAGCTATGAATTTTGGAGTATCAAGATGAAGACTCTATTCAAGTCTCAAGATCTTTGGGACTTAATAGAGAATGGATATGTAGATCCAGATGACGAAATCAGGCTGAGGGAGAATAGAAAGAAGGACTCAAAGACATTGTTCTTCATTCAACAAGCTATACATGAGATGATCTTCTCAAGAATTGCAGCAGCGACAACCTCAAAGCAAGCTTGGGTGATACTTCAAAATGAATTTCAAGACTCATCAAGGGTGATTACGGTCAAACTTCAAACCCTCCATCGTGAGTTTGAAATTTTGTTCATGAAAAGCAATGAATCGGTGCAATATTTTCTTTCTCGAGTGACTGAAATTATTAGTCAAATGAAATCTTATGGTGAACATCTTCCTGATCATATAATTGTTGCAAAAGTTTTGAGAAGTTTAACTCCAAAATTTAATCATGTTGTTGCCGCAATTGAGGAGTCAAAAGATTTATCTTCTTAGTCATTTGATGAACTAATGGGTTCCTTGCAAGCACATGAAGTAAGGTTGAACAGGTCACTTGAAAAAAGTGAAGAAAAAGCATTTCAGGTTAAGGGGAAGTCTTCTACTTCAAAAAAAGACAAAAAATCAGCAGGAAAAGAACGTGGCAGAGGAGGATTTCATGGTAAAGGAAATGGAAGAGGAAGAGGACACTTTGATAGACATGATGAACAAGGGCAATCAAATTATGATAAAAATAAATACAAGAGTGGAATTCAATGTCACTATTGTAAAAAGTTTGGTCACATGAAGGCAGATTGCTGGAAAAGAGAAAAGCAAGCAAGCTATGTGGAGAAAAATAAAGAAAATAGTAAGTTGTTTATGACTTATTCACAAGTTCATAATATCTCAAATGATATTTGGTACTTGGAGATAACAAGCAAATCCAAGTGGAAGGGAAAGGAACAATTGAGGTGAAGACAAATCAAGGAAAGGTAAAATACCTTGATAATATTTTCTTTGTTTCTACTTTATCACATAACTTGTTGAGTGTTGGACAATTAGTAGATGATGAATATTCAGTAATATATGATAATGGTTCATGCACTATTAGAGATAAAAAATCTAGTTTGATTATAGTAAATGTTTGCATGACACAAAACAAGATGTTTCCACTTGATGTGTCAAATATTGAGAGACATGCACTTGCCGCAACTCAAAAGAATGAGTCTAGTTTATGACATTTAAGATATGGACACCTTAACATTAAGGGTTTAAAGTTGTTAAGTCAAAAAGGAATGGTTTTCGGATTACCCAAGATTAATACACTTGATGTATATGAAGGATGCATTTATGACAAACAAAGTAAAAAACCATTTCTTATTAGAAAATCATGGAGAGCATCTAATTGTCTTGAATTAATTTATGCTGATTTATGTGGACCTATGAATACAAAATCATTTGATGAAAGTCAATATTTTATATTGTTTACGGATGATTATAGTCACATGAGTTGGGTATATTTTTTGAAATTGAAATATGAAACATTTGATAATTTTCAAAAATTCAAGGCACTTGTAGAAAGACAAAGTGGTAGATATATAAAGACACTTCGGACAGATAGAGGTGATGAATTTTTATCTAATGAGTTTAATTCTTTTTGTGAAGAAAATGATATTCATAGAGAATTGACAGCACCATATACACCGGAGCAAAATGGTGTAGCTGAGCGTAAGAATCGAACTATCGTTGAAATGGCAAGAAGTTTGGTTAAAGGAAAACATCTTCCAAATTAGTTTTGGGCAGAAGCAGTTGCAACAGCAGTTTATTTGTTGAATATTTCACCAACAAAGGCTGTTATGAATCGAACTCCTTTTGAGGCTTGGTATGGTATGAAACCAAGTGTTAGACATCTAAGAATTTTTGGTTATATTGCTTATGCTTTGGTGAATTCATAAAATCATCACAAGCTTGATGAAAAATCTAAAAAATACATTTTAATTGGTTATTCTTTACCATTGAAAGCATATCGATTATATAACCCTGTTAGTGGCAAAGTTATTATTAACAGAAATGTTATGTTTGATGAAAGGGCAAGTTGGAATTGGGAGATCAATAAAGGTGAAACACAAAAACAGATTCTAACAGAACTAGACACTCCGTAGAATCAAGTGACAGATCCTGCTCCAACAAGTTCATCGTCAAGCTCACCCAATAGCAGTTCAAATTCGGATTCCTAAGATGAAACCTCTCCAAGAAATTTTAGATCACTAATAGAAATTTATAACTCAACATTTGCTTTGTTTATTTCAGATCCAACAGCTTTTGAGAAAGCGATTGAAAAAGAGGAATGGAGAAAAGTAATGAAGGAGGAAATCAAGTCAATTAAGAAGAATGAAACTTGGGAGCTAATGGATCTACCGAAAGAGAAGAAACCTATTGGGTTAAAATGGGTGTTCAAAATAAGATTTAAATGCAAATTATTTGGTTTCACTGATAGTGATTGTACAGGAGCTTTAGATGATCGAAAGAGTATTTCAGGCAAGTGGAACCATAACAATGAAGTATTGTGGAACGGATGAACAATCAATAACTACCTCAATCTAGTAGTTATAGGGTGGTTGTCACTAGGTCCTATAAATAGGATCGTAGTTAATGAGGCAAGGTATATAAAGAGTGAGTGCATTTGGTATCTTATAAGTGTTATTATCAATCCTCCTATTTTTAAATATTACATCAGTTTTCTTGAGTCGAAATGATTCTTTTTACTCGTATCATAGTATTCTATTTTTTTCTTACTCCTCGACCCCAACAAAAGCTTTTTCTTAATAGGCTTATTGTTCTATTCCTTACAACCCCCGCAGCCTCAATTCCGAGACTCACATTCTCGCTAACATAGGAACGATCAGAGATCTTACTCCTTTTTGGGGTGTTCATGCATGGCTCTACTCCCATGGTTACTTCAGTTGTACTTTTCTACTGTAATGCTTAATGAGAAATTTTTCGTCTTAAAAAAAACAAAGCATTACTAAAAAGCAAATGCTGTGGTGAAGTTTCAGCTGTATCATCATCCCTTTTTTTGGCCCTCAGAGATGGAAAAAGAAATTATAGCAGTGCCATCAATACAATCATATACAAACATAGTCGACAAGTTTGAAGATCCAAATCCTGTGGTTCATTGTTTCTTTGGATTCTTGGCCACCACTTGGATATTTGTCCATGACACTACGCTATGGGTGTAGTTGACAATTATCTAACGGAAATCATGAGGTGTAAACCTCGTTGCATGTCTTGTCCATTGGGTTCTTCACCATTTCTCGTTAAAGAGGTGGAGATGTACATCATCTATGAGAGACATAGAGGAAACAAATAGTATCCTCTTCTCCTTCCTCATGATTTAATTATGTATTAGATGTGATCAATTCCATTATACAAGAGAACCATAAACTCGAGGCCCAGCTACAAGCAGAAGCAGCATGAAGAAAGGAGGAATCTGAGGAAGAAAGTTAGAAAATGAGTATAGGCAAGTCTAATGCTTGGCTTTTGGGGGTATCAGTTGCTAGCCCCCTTTCTTTCTATCACCCCAATTATTTGTCCTTTCATTTGGCACTTTAGGGCTGTAAGCTGTGCTAAAGCTTCAAAGTAGACCTTCGATTATGATGTCTTGATCTTTCATATTGATAAGATTAATTTAAATAGTTATGATTAAATAAAATAAAAGATAAGAATTTAAATTAAAATAAATAGATAAGGATGAAAAGATTTATTAGAATATGATAGATTTCTTTCATTGTTTAAAAAAAAGTTTATGCACTATCTTTTAGCTAATATAAATAGGTATTCTTGGATCAATCTAAAGCATTATAGATTGAAAGTACTCCTACATCTTTTTACTATTCTTTTCCTCTTCTTATTGAAGTTTTAAAGAAAAGCCAACAAGTATGATATCAGAGCCTAGTTCAAAGAAGATTAATAGAAGTACATCAATTAAGAAGAAGTGAAGGCTAATATATTCGGAAAGGATGGCGGGCATTAGAGTAAGTGTTCACAGTCAACTTCTTCCTATCTTCAAAAGTGATAATTATCAATTTTGGACTGTTAAGATGAAAACTCTGTTTATTTCATAAGGATTGTATAATTTAGTAGAAGATGACTTTGTTGAGTATGATTTACATGATCTTAATATTACTAAAGATCAAAGAGTCAAATGAATAAAAATATACAAAAAGATACTAGAGCCCTCTACATGCTACAAGAAGTAATATATGAGTTCCTATTTCCTTAAGTCATGATAGCATCAACATTAATCGAAGCTTAAAAATATTAAAAAATATGTTTGGAGGCACATACAAGGTAAAAATTTTAAAGCTTCAAATTCTTTGATATGAATTTAAAACTCTTATGACGAAAGATTCTGAATGTATCATTGATTTTTTCCTAAAAAATTATTCTATTTTGAATTAAATGAGATCTTATGATAAAAATCTAAAAAATCAAACTATAGTAGAAAAGGTTTTACAAAGTTTATCTCCAAAATTTGATACAAGTACATTGCCTATTAATAAATTAATAGACTCTCTTTTAACTCATAAAAAAATGAATAGATTTTCATATGAAACTTCTACTCTTCAGATAATGATAGATAAGAAGGATAAAAGAAAAATTCAGAAATAATATCTCAAAGGAGAGATCAAAATGGTAAAGGTCATGGACGATTTGTCGCTTAAGACAAGGGACGAGAGGGTCAAAAGAACTCTAATGAAGGTAACAAAGAAACCCATCAATATTTTTATTATAAAAAAATAAATATATTGAAAAAGATTATTGGTATAGAAATAAAAATCTAAATGTTCCTCTCCGCTCTTATTATAAAGAATATGATCATCTTGAAAAGGATTATTAAAACATAGCTCAAGCAAATTACAATAAGGAAAATAATAGTGAAAAAAAAGATAAAGAAAATATTTTCTTTATTACATCTAATGAAGAATATTCTAGATTTGTTGGGTTTTTAGATAGTGAGTGTAGTAATCATATGACAAGGGATAAAAGTTTATTCGAAAGGACTGATGATTCAATCAGATCTACAGTACAGATGGAAAAAAATAGTAAGGTTCAAGTGGAAGGAAAAAGAACATTACTGGGAACACTAAATCTAGTAAAAAATTTATTGATGATGTGATGTTTATTCTTAGTTTAAAATAAAATCTCATTCATACAGAGTAACCGATGAGAAAAGGATATTATGTTATTTTAGAAAATAAAAAATATTTGATTTATGATTAAAAAATTGATAAATTGATAGCAACTATATGTTTCTCTTATTATTTTTAGATTTTTTTGACTGCTACTATTAATGAATCGATATTATGACATAAAAGTTATAATTATCTAAATTTTTATGGGTCCGTGGAAACTATCTCACGTGATGGCTATGAGATAAAATGCCATGGCACATATCGTGATAATTGAAAAACTATAGTTAATTGAAACCACCAAAAAGTTTTTAAGACAAAAAGACTAAGTTCTTTATCAGATGTTGAAGAGGCTCAGAAGATAATTGAAACCACCAAAAAGTCTTTTGAAGACAAAAGAAGAAGAAATTACAAAAAGACTGAGTTCTTTAGCTGCCAAAGAAAAGGAAGCTGATGTTAAGGTTGAAAGCCCGGAGAATAAGGAAAAAGACTGGAAAAGGCTTTGCCTGAGATGCGTTCTGAACTTATAGAAGTAAAAAAGTTGGATGATGCCCGTGCTCTATAAATCGGATTAGAAGAAAAATATTTGGAAGTTGAACAAAAGTTGCATGCATCCCTTATTTGATTGTGGACAAAAGTTACATGAAAAGGACATTACTGGACAAAGAGAACACCTGCGTGACTGGGAACAAAAGCTTCGAGATAGTCAGGAGAGACTTGTTGAGATGCAGAGGTATCTTAACGAAGGAGAGGACTAACTAAAATCTACCGTGACAATTACGAAGAATCCTGTCTTCTATGGTGCACCAAATATATTGAAGTTTGATATCATTATAACTGGTCAGTAAAAGAAAATTTCAAATAAACTACTATAACATCAAAGATTAACTTGTCGATATCTTGACAAAAGCTTTAGCAAAAAAATTTTTACTATTTTTTTGGAAGACAACTTCAAGTTACAACTATTTGAATTAAGGGGGTGTAATAAGATTAATTCAAATAATTATTATTAGATAAAATAAAAAATAAGAATATAGATTAAAATAAATAGATGAGGATGAACAGATTTATTGTGATATAATAGATTTTTTATTATTTTTTTAAAAAAATTATATTTTATTTTTTAACTAATATAAATAAGTATTGTTGGATCAATCCAAAACACTGTAGATCGAAGATACTCCTAAATCTTTATATTATTCTCTTCCTCTTTTCCCTTAAGTTCTACGAGAAAAGCCAACACTTATGCTATCCCTTAGAAATAATAACTTAATGAAAACTGATTTGGATCAGAGTTTGATGGATGATTTGGCATATTTTGAAGAGAAGGAAGAATGAGTTTTCCAATAGTAATTTGTCAGCTAAATTTTGAAAATAGCAAAGTGAAACAATTTTGTAATACCAACAGCAACCTACATTTATCTAACAAGCAGTGAATTTATGTTATCTGCTTTACTATGCTGATTTCTGCAACAGTAAGTTACCATCTACAGATATTTCTGATTTTTACAATAGATATCATTCTGCAATGGTAACAATGTATTTTTGTGGTTACTAAGGTTTTTCATGAAATAGCATTCAGACTACTTCTCTAGTGCCATATCATCAAAATTTTACATTTTTCAAACGATGCAACAAAATATGGTGCAAACCTTTCATTTTTAGAAAATTTTATGATTGTTTTTCCATAAAATAATGTTCATATGACTTTTGTGATCCCATAGAGTTGTGCTAAGTCAAAATTTTATATTTTTGAAATGGCACATTGACAGAAACGTGAACCTTTCATTTTTGGTAAATTTTATAACTTTTGTGTCTTTTTATGAAACATAGTTCTTATGACTTCTTAAGTGCCTAAAGTTGTACTAAATTAAAATTTTATATTTTTAAACAAGGTGACCAGAATCGTATGGACCTTCTACTTTTGTTAAAGTTTGTGAATATTATTATTTTTTTCAAATATCATTCATATGACTTTTCTAATATCACAATATGTTGTGCTAGGTCGAAATATTATGTTCTTGAAACAGTGCAACAAAAATCATACAAAAATTATACGAATATTTCATTTTTGATAAATTTGGTGACTATCACAGATTTTTCTTAAAATAAGGTTTATACAATTTCTCTAGTACTACAATGTTGTGCTAAGTAAAACTTTTACACTGTATGATGAAAGTCATGCAAAGCTTCGATAAATTTTATGAATGTCGTGTGTCTTCATGAAATATTCATATGACTTTAGTAGTATCAAATTGTGTTGTGCCAAGTCGAAATATTGTGTTTTTGAAATGGTGTGATAAAAATTATGTGAATCTTTCATTTTCGATAAATTTAGTGACTGTCACATATTTTTCATGAAATAAGGTTCATATAATTTCTTTAGTTGCACAATATTGCGCCAAATCAAAATCTTACATTTTTGAGATGAGATGGCATGATGAAAATCATACAAATCTTATACTTTCAATAAATTTAGTGATTGTTATGCTTTTTCATAAAATGTTCATATGGTTCCACAAGGTTGGGTTAAGTCAAATTTTATGTTTTTCAAATGATGCAATGAAAATCATGTGAATCTTTCACTTGTGATAAATTTTATGACTGTCGTATATTTTATAAAATAACATCATATGATTTCTCTTATATCATAGCTTTGGGCTAAATCAAAATTTTGTGGTTATGAAACAGCATAACAAAAATCATGTGAGCATTCTATTTTTGAGAAGCTTTATTATTATCGTAATATTTTTCATGAAATATCATTCATAGAACTTTTCAACTACAATAATGTTATGCTAAGTTAATATTTTAAGTTTTTTAAATGGTAGGATGAAAATCATATCAACATTATTTTATCTAAATCTTAAATTAATATTTTTTTTCCTCGAGAAAAACGCTTGTAGTAGTTAAGAAAAGTGAGTACAACCGGCTTTAAATAAATCAGCACTCAAAAAAGTCAAAAGAGGATCTGACCAATGGCCTCTCCGCAAAAAAGAATCTTTAGTTGACCAAGCAAAGCTAGTCAACCAACCTGCGCATTGGTTCCCTTCCGTAAAAATATGGACAATCTTATAGTTCAGGAAGGACCCCAATACAAATATGATATTTTTGATTTGTTGTTGAGGATTTGCACAAGCCCCACTCAATTGATTTCAACTTCAATGGCCTGCACCCCTTCCTCGGCAGAAGACTACAACCCTCTAAGCACCACAAGCAATTTCTATGTACAAGTAGTCATTGTCCGCTAAAAGTGTAAACCTGAAAAAAAAACACATTTCTTCATTTCTAATCAAGAAACATGCATCGCCAAATCTAGAATCTTTACAAAAGCAACCATCCATGTTTAATTCAAACCAACCCACTATCGGTCGATTCCACACCACATCAATGTGGGAAGGAGGACCAGCGGTGCCGTTAGGAGGAATTTTGACTCTTTTTTGTCGTTAAAGAAGGTATCATTTGGAGCTTTCTAAATCAATCGAAAGGTTTAAGCAATAATAACTCTAATGGTTAAACAAGAATGTCTATCCGAACCTTAACTGAGTCAAGCACTAATATGCCACTGATCACTAAAACCTAAAGAAGATATGTAGCTTATGTTTGAGAATTGAAAATGTTAAGAATTAAAGTTATATCTTTTGGAGGATTTAAGATTATTATCTTTTAGATAAGTTGATTAGATAGGGTTTAATTGATTAAAATAAGGGATGTGTTAAGGTTCTCTTGGTCTAAGTTACTATCTATACCTATAAGTAAATGGAACATAGATCTATCTAAGTCTCAAGTATCCAAACCTATAGGGATCAAAGATATTGTACGTATTTTCCTTTTGAGATGTTCAATTTATTTTTATTTTTTACTTTTGCCTTAGTTTTTTTTTCTTTTATTTAGTTTGATCTTGCGTTAGTAATACTTTTTTACTATTATTTGAGAAATGATTGCACTTGTATGTGATCCTCCCTTTCTTTACATAGTATCAAAGCCACAAGGGTGATAATTTATATTTTCAGATCTCTTTGGTGAAGAAAATTATTTTTTTTTCGACTATTGATTATAATAGTCGGGTTGGTGGGTTTGGTATTAAACTTCTCAATCAATCTAACTATAAAGATCTACAAGACTTGTGTCGGAAGAAGATATATGGGATGTGATTAGTGATAATACAATAATGACACCAGATGCTACTACAGGTGGAAACACTATAAAGAAATGAAAGATTTTAAATATAAAAGTTAAATTTGTGTTAAAAAGATCTATCTCTTATAGTCTCATTGAATACATCATTGCTTGCAAATTGGACAATATTTGAACACATCATGGAAGACATCTCAATATATTACTCGAATATAGTATTTGGAGAATAATTTGACAAATATAGTCTTAGGTGATCTCTTAATTTCTAATTTTTTAAGATTAAAAATTTATGTTCAGAGATATTACTCTTGGATCTATATGAGCTTATTTTTTAATCACAAATGAAATATTATATTATTCATGATCTTAAAAATATATATATATCCTTAGTAGAGTTAAAAAAATTTCTTGCTTCTTACAAATCCTCAGCTCATTAAATGATGGGAGTGGAGATAGTGATGTCCTTTTTACAAATAAGAAAAAGGATAACGATAATGATAAAGTGAAGAAGGATGATGCTAATAGAAAATAGAGTTTTCTTCGAATAATTATATAAATCAAAAGAAGATCAAATGTTATAGGTGTGGCAAACTAGGCATATCAAGAAAAACTATCATGCTAAGATTAAAAGAGAAAATATTACAAATAAAGAAGAGTGCTCCAATGCTATCGATGAAGATTGGGGTAAATATTTTATGACTGAAATTATTGTAATGGAGGCTATGACATTCATCAACTTCGAGCATGATTGGTTGATTCAAGATGCAATCATCATCTTACTAGTGATGACACCAAATTCATTAATCTTCATCAATATGAAATGATACAATTATCATAGCAGATAATATTATTCATAAGTGGAGCAAGAAGATATTATCATAATCTCAAATAAAGATAATGATTATATTATATCGAAAAGTGTGTATCAAAAATCTCTTTTATGTTGTAAATGCAATTAATGTTGAAATTTATTTTTTTTATCCTTATGAATTTAAGTTTTTTCATAATATAAAAATTAAAGTATATATAGTACACATTGATAAAATGATTAAAAATCTATATATTTTATTAGCATCTAACCCTTATATTGATAGGATGAGAACAATAGTGGTGCATCAATTTGGCATGTTCAACTTGGGCATATAAATTTTCTCAAATTAATGATGTTCTCAATCTTATTTCTGAAGGTCGTTTATATGATAATAATTCATGTTAAGAAAAATTTACAATATCGAGCTGTAATATCATTGTGAATAAGTTTAAGAAAAATTTACACCTAAAAAGTGATCTATCAAAATATTGCTTTTGTGTGTGACCTCTAGACCCAATATCGAGCTGGCCATAAGTTATACCTGTTAGAACTCCTTCTGGCTCAGTAAATTATTATCTCCATAATAATTCACTCGATTTATCGACTACGGATGTACTAGGCCATTACGTCGTAGTCTCTAGATGATACAGGGGAATCCAATCCTTTGGATATATTTGTCCTCATTCATCTAATATCCCAGAGACCATATCCCTCATTCATCTAATATCCCAGAGACCATATACCAGGCATGGTGCTTTCAGGCCCATACAGTTTCTCCTTAAGTTCGCTCTAATCGGATTCTCCCAAAAAACTCTTTCTCTTTCAATCCGAATGATCTTGGCCAAGGATTTGTCTAAGCAAAAACATATAGGATATTCCTCTCATGATACCAAGAGTGGATGATCCTCTATTGACACTAAACAGCTCTCGTATGGTTGGCTACTATTAGGATCAAGAGCACTAAGAGGGGGGGGTGAATTAGTGCAGCGGAAAACCTTCTACGATAAGAATCGCGTTCGTTCAATAAAAGTGATTTCGTTAAGAAAGCTGATTCGTAAATCACTTTAACTTTTGATTAAGTGAGATGCAGTTAAAGCAAGGATATAAAGGCAGTTTGCAGTTATGATAGAAATCAAAACGTAAGCGCAAACTGAAATATGATGAGCGTACGATAAAACTGATTTACGTCTAAATGCCGATTCGGAAAGTGCAAAGCTTGAAACCCAATCGTATATGCGCAGAAAGCAGTAAGCTTTTGAGGAGGTTTA
>NW_008991771.1:282465-300755 GCF_000313855.2 Musa acuminata subsp. malaccensis
TTCTTCCGGCGAGCTTCCGGCGAACTTCCGTCGATCATCCGATGAACCCTCGGTGATGCTCTTACAGACTTCTGGCAAACTCCTGGACTTGCGACGATCCACTTGGTGAGTTCCGACGAGCTTCTTTGGCAAGTTCATGGACTTCTCGGATTTGTTCCCGCAGAACCTCCGACGACTGTCTGAACTTCCGTCGAACTCTCGAACTCCCAACGTGATCATTGTCTTGACTCCAGCGCAACTCCTGCTGCATGCCTTTCTTCCATCGTAATTAATCCTGTACAAAACAAAACTTCGATCGAGACAATTAATCCTAAGCAATTAACCGAGTTGTCTAGCATGTCATTGGTCCCTCGACGCTTCGTCCGATTCTTCGGCGCATCGTCCTCTCCTACAGCCTATTGCCCAATCAGCCAGTTGACTCTGCAACTCCGATATCCTTGGCACAATACCTGCTCTTCTTGGCCCGATGCCCAAGTCCACGGCCCGAAGCCTTCTATCGATTCGTCGACCGATCCACCGGCCCGTCGTCCAATCTTCTGACATGTTCCTCCAGCACAACATGATTTTCCTGCTTTAATTGTCTCATCCTGATCGAAGCATCTTGCATCACTCAAAACGCAGATTAAATCATAAACATATATCAAGTAGTTTCATCATCAAAATACGAGATTCAACAGCTACTACTCCCAATGACCAACTGTTCTAGATCTGAAACTTTCAAACCTATAAGTCTAGTATCAAAGAGTAGAGTGGGGGAAAGAATCCTTGTGAAAAAGAATTATAATTTCTCTTAAAGTGTAGAGTCACTTCTTTCTAGTATTTAGAAAGTTCTTCTAAAGGGAGAAGTGAGGTCTAAGTGTAAAAGAGAGAGGTGTAAAGGTTCTCTCTTGAGCCTGTGAAAAGAAGAAAGAGTTGTAAGGGAAGTTAATCTACACCCGTTGAAAAGAAGATCGGTATTGGAATCTGGTAGCCTCGAGTGAAGAGGAATCGGGAGTGGCTGTCATGGACTTAGCTAGTTTTGCCTAAGTCGTATAGCATCCTTGTGTATCCGTCTGTAAAGGTCAGCTTCCCTGAAACTTCCTAGGGTCTCTTAGGACCTACAAAAGAGAAAACGAGTTAAAGAAAGCGCCTCACTCGGGATCCACAAGCAATCATTTCAGGAAACACTTCTTAACCAATGTAAATTATAAACAGACTTCACAATCTTTGAATGGTTGCACAACAAAGGATCCAAAATGGTCCACTATAGATCGAAATCTCTCACAAGTGTCCACATGACACAATCTTTATTTACAAACCTAAAATGACCACCAAACCCAACTAACTTGGGGTTGTTAAGGCTTCGACCATCCCTCTATATGCTATGTAAAATATAAATAAGCCAAAAAATGCATACATATATGAGCATTACATTAAACACCATGTTTACAGTTCTGTCCGTAACTCTAGTGTGGGGTTGGCTGAGTTGTGTTGATCTCTTTTGGTTCCTATGGATCCTTCAGATGAAGGAAAAGACCATCCTTACTATACACCAGTCTCTTAAATGTCTCATGCTACTTGAATTAAGTGGATGCTTGTTGGATCTTTAACGAGGATCACCTCGTAAACTTTTGAAGTTTTTGGGTCCTTCCTCCATAAAATTTACCCATCGACTCTTCTTTCACTTATTTGTCACTTCCAAATAGGTTCGTATCACTTCCGCTTTTAATTGGCATTCTATTAGGAAATGAAGCAGATAATCTATTCTAAGTAACACTGATCACCATTGGTGAAGATTTGATAACTATTGTCTTCCATTTAGCTTCTTCGAATGGTCTTTGAACATGTGTAGAACTCCTTTGCTTGATAGATAAGAGAATTGGGATACTCAGTTTCGCTCATTCTCTTAAGAGTTGAGAAGGCAAATGTTAACTTCGCCCACCTCCTCGAGGGTTGTACTCCATCGAGTTGGTTACTGGCTTTCGCCTACTCTTTGCTCATACTTCTGAAGCACTTGAAGTGTTTGCATTCCTTGCGTTGGGTTAATTACTATGATTCACCTTCCCAATACCATTAAACTTCTGGAATGTAGGAAGTTTTCACCCTAACTTGGAGTAAGTCTCTAAAAGTTTTGGTCACCTTTGGGATTGTACCGTCTTCTCCATCAACCCTGCCACCTACTCCACTAAGTAGCAAAGGTACAACACTACGTACTGGCTGCTTCATTTAATGGTTATGCACTCTTGCATGACTTGAAGTCCTTCACTTTCGACTATCTTGATGAGAAGCTCGTTGACACTAGTCTTACAAAATTTCTTGGCCTCTATCCTTTAGCCTTATCTTAGTACTTGGAATTTACCTCTATATGCTCTACCTCTTCGGCCCCCTTTCATGATCAAGCTGTCACGAACGGTCGTTATGCACCCGCAACAACTTCATTCAATGAACCGTTTGTGTCTCTAATCAACATGTACAGTTGCTTGGCAGCATGTTTTGACTTGGTTTTAGGTCCTTTTGCTTGTAAAAAATATAAGTTTGAACAAGTTGCAGCGCTACAGTGCCACCACTCACCAAACCGAGCAAAACAGTCCCAAAATAGCTCCGTTTTTGCATGCCACAGGCTGATTTCTGTAGCCCTCTGCTTCATGCGAAACATCAGCCATCTCAACACCCTGGAACCACCCGGGTGGCACAAGGCTGGATGGGGCTTCAGTATAGTATCGGACATTGAACACTCTTTCGCAAGTTCGCATGTTACCTTGATGGGAACTTGTTGTCGCGCCCGACACCCGATGAGCAGCTGTTTGTGGACTTGCAGCTGTTCGTTCAACCTTCTATAGTCCTTGTTTTCCCCCTCTCCCTCTTTTCTCTTGTGCACACAAGGTGCACACTAAATTGCTTGTAAAGCTTCCCCTTTTCGTGAGACGTCAGGACTTGTCCGTCGCTCGTTCTTCGAACTAATAAACTTTCTCTTTTTACAGGTCCTTCGGGACCTGCGAGAGATTGCAAGTGAGCTGATCTTTGCGGACACAAATCGCAAGGGCAAAGCGCAACTTAGGCAATGCAAGCTAAGTTCGTGTCTTTGCCGCAAGGGTGTCTCGCGACTTAAGCAACGCAAGCTAAGTTCACGTCTTTGCCGCAAGGGTACCTCACGCCTTAGGCAATTCTAGCTAAGGCCGTGACATTGTGGTATCATAGCGGGTAAGCACTTTGAGCGAGCAGCGAAGGAACTTCGCAACTTCACCATGGCAAAGCATCATGGCGAATGAAGCAAGACGGGGCAAGCCAGACCATTGCCCCAAGCAGTCGCAGGTGGGCTGCAAGTGCACATTCGCTCGCATGTTGTTGAAGCCGCTCAAGAGTAGCGCAGCAGCGAACATGATGAGCAAGAAGTTGGCTACTCTCCACAAGCAGAGGAGGCACAATCTGGAGCACCAATCAGGAAAAAGAGTTATAAGGAGAGACTCACAACGGCGGAAACCCGCTTAGATGTTCTCGAAGCGAGCTTGGAGGAACTCTACCATGGCCAACGAAGGCTTGTTGGGATAGAGAGCTCGCAAGAAGAAGCGGAGTCCAGGATCGACAAGGTTAAGGCCCTAGTCGACCAATTGTTAGATGACACCAAAGACTCCGTGCAACACATGCAGGAAGTTATGGCGGAACTCACTTCAAGGGTGTCTATGCTCACAAGGGCACTAAATGCGGAAGGAAGCAACACCCGTATTGCGCCGCCATAAAACTTCAGAGCACGAGCCTCATGGTTATGGAGGGGCCAGAGATGCAAAAGAGCTCGAGAATTTCTTGTTCGATTTGGAATAATACTTCCGAGTTACAAGGCCTAATTCTGAAGAAACCAAAGTTTCTATAGCGACCATGTATCTGAGCAAAGATGCAAAACTTTGGTGGCAAACCCATTGGGAGGAGATCTAACAAGGTCGGTGTCGAGTTCACATATGGGAGGACTTGAAATGAGAGTTAAGAACTCAGTTCCTACCGGAGAACACCGAGTTCATCGCAAGAAGGAAATTAAGACAACTCTGCCAAAATACTTTCATCCGAGACTACGTGAAGCAATTTTCTACATTAATGCTGGACATCCAGGATATGTCCGAGAAGGATCAGCTATTCAGCTTCCTCAATGGTTTGAAGCCATGGGCACAACAAAAACTACATTGAAGGAATGTCGCCGATTTGATCAGGGTAATTGCTGTCGCAGAAAGGCTCACTGACTTCGTTTCCTTTGAAGACCCAGGAAGAAAGAAGCAATCTTCAAGTAATCGCCCTCCAAAATATTCTCGAGGGAAGGAGCTCGGGGGTGAACAAAAGAAGAGGAGTTCCCACAAAGAGCCAAGCCCGAAAGGTAAGGCCCCGAAACCTAGCGGATGCTTCTTGTGCAGAGGGCCGCACATGGTGAGAGAGTGCTGACAAAAATAGGCACTCAATGCTTTAATAGCTTCCATCCATCCCCCCAAATCAAATAAGGGCAAGGCTATTGCTCTTAGTTCGAGTAGTTCTGACTCCAGCAGCGATAGTGAGGAGTCGCAAGGACTTCGGATGGGAGCAATGCGTTTATTGAACGTCATGCGGGGTCAAGTGGGGGAGAACACGAAGACAAAGCTACAAAAAGCAAGAAGTGATGAGCTGATGTACGTAGACATTAAGCTAAATGGCCAAACGACCCATGCAATGGTGGACACGGGTGCTACCCACAACTTTATTGCCGATCGAGAAGCAAAGCAAATTGGGCTGATCTTGGAGAAAAGCCCAAGTCGAATGAAGGCGATGAACTCGGAGGCCAAGCGAATCTCCGAGTTGGCAAAGGGAGTCCCCATCAAGATTAGAATATGGAGCGGGAGCACGAACATGATGGCGGTGTCATTGGACGACTTCCAAGTGATCCTTGAAATGGAGTTTATGAATGCGGCGAAGTTGGTGCCAATGCCGTTCCTAAACACCTTATGCATGATGGGGGGGTGACGACCCCTATGTGGTTCCCATTTCTAAGAGAGGAACCAAAGACCCCCAATAGATATCGGCATTATAATTGAAGAAGGGGGTACGAAAATGCGAACTAACATTCGTGGCTGCTATGAAGTTAGAGCCACTCGATGAGAAGGCCATTCATGAACCTACTGTGGTGGCAAACGTCCTGAAAGAGTTAACTGATGTTATGCCACCTGAGTTGTCAAAGACTCTTCCGCCATGCATAGGCATGGACCACAACATCGAGCTGGAGCCAGGAGTAAAGCCTCAAGCAAGATCACCCTATCGCATGCCCCTGTTAGAGTTGGCAGAACTCAGAAAGCAATTAGGTGAACTGCTAAGTGGTGGTCTCATCCGTAGCTCTAAAGCACCATTCGGAGCTCCCATTCCCTTCCAGAAGAAACAAGATGGGAGCCTCCGACTATGCGTCAATTACTAAGTCCTCAATAAAGTGACGATGAAGAACAAGTATCCCATCCTGCTCATCGTGGACTTGTTCAACTAGTTGGGCAAAGCCAAGTATTTCTCAAAACTCGACCTTTGGTCGGGGTATTGGTAGGTGCGCATTGCTGAAGGAGACGAAGCGAAGACTACCTGTGTGACCAAATATGGGGCGTTTGAGTTCTTGGTGATGCCTTTTGGCTTAACCAACGCTCTGACCATGTTCTGCACTCTCATAAACCAGCTATTCAAAGAGTATTTGGATAAGTTCGTGGTCATCTACTTGGACGATATCGTTGTCTATAGCTAAACGCTCGAGGAGTATGTCAAGCACCTTCGGACAATTTTCAAGGCTCTCAGGGAGAACACTTTGTTCATGAAAAGGGAGAAATTCTACTTTGCTTAAACAAATATCTTATTCTTGGGGCATCGAATCGGTAATGGCTCCATTCGGATGGATAAGTCGAAGGTGTAAGCGGTTGTGGAATGGCGAACTCCAAAGAAGTTGCCAAAGTTGAGATCCTTCATTGGTTTCGTCAACTACTATCGACTCTTCATAATGGGGTATTCGAAGCGTGCAACTCCACTGATGGAGTTGTTGAAGAAGGAGCAGTCTTGGAGGTGGTTTGATAAATATGAAATTGCATTCCAAGATCTGAAGGCTGTCGTTTTAGAAGAACCGGTGCTCAAATTACCGGACTATGGGGAGCCCTTTGAAGTCCAGATAAATGCTTCAAACTTCGCTATTGGGGGAGTCATCTAGTGGCCTACGAGAGCCGCAAGCTCAACAAGACTGAGCGACAGCATCCAGTACTGGAGAAGGAGATGACAGTGGTGATCCACTGTCTACGAGGTTGGTGACACTACCTCCTCGGTTCACGATTTGTGCTAAGGATAAACAACATCACTCTGAGCTATTTTCAAACTCAGAAGAAACTTTTTCCAAAGAAAGCACGATGGCAGGACTTCTTGGCTGAATTTGATATGGTAATGGAGTACAAGCTTGGAAAGGCAAATTTCGTGGCCGATGCATTGAGTCGGAAAGTAGAGCGTGTGAATGTCATATAATTGGAGGGCAGAGGCCAAGCAAGTCAATTGAACTCCAACTTCCTTTCTAGGATCAGGGATGGACTGTATAGTGATCCCCAAGCAGTTATCCCGATGCAGCTCATCCAATAAGGTAAGGCAAGATGATTTTGGGTTCAAGAGGGACTCGTTTACACAAAAGGAGATAGGGTTTATATTCCTCAAGTGGACAATTTGAGGCGTGAACTCTTAAGAGAGTATCATGATTCCCTTTGGGTTGGACACCCAAGCATTCACAGAATGTTGGCTCTCGTAGAGAGGGCCTTCTACTGGCCGAAGATAGGGATTGATGTGGAGGAATATGTTCAAACGTGTCTTACTTGCCAACAAGATAAGACAGAGTAGTAGAAGCCAGTGGGACTGTTGGAGCCGTTGCCCGTACCAGAAAGGTCATGGGAGAGCATTTCATTGGACATCATATCAAGCTTGCCACTAGTAGAGAGACTCGGATCGATACTCGTAATAGTTGATCGATTTTCAAAGTATGCAACTTTCATTGCTGCTCCCCTACACTATTCAGCAGAGGAAGCGGCCAAGCTGATGATGAAGAATGTGGTGAAGTATTGGGGAGTCCCACACAATATCATCAGTGATCGAGACGCTCACTTTCTGGGACGATTCTGGACCGAGTTATTCAAATTGTTGGGGTCCAAGTTATATTTCTCCACAAGTCTCTACCCCCAGACAGATGGCCAAACTAAGAGGATAAACTCTCTCCTAGAGCAATATCTTCGGCATTACGTGAGTGCCAACCAACGAGATTGGGTGAAGTTATTGGACATTGCCCAATTCTCCTATAACTTGCAGCGGAGCTCTGCGTCAAACAAGAGCCCCTTTGAGATCATTACAGGACAACAACCATAAACTCCTCACACCATGGCAATTGAGTATACTGGGAGTAGTCCGTCAGCCTACCACTTTGCAAAGGAGTGGCACCAAAATACAGATATTGCGCGGGCTTACTTGGAGAAGGCTACAAAAAGGATGAAGAAATGGGTAGACTTGGGAAGGCGACCGCAAGAGTTGTAAAGCTCCATCCAGCATCACTCCAATTCTTTAGGAACAAAGTACACAAAGGATTGGTGCGCAAGTATGAAGGGCCCTTCCCAATTATCAGCAGGGGGGGCAACGTCTCTTACAAGTTGCAACTGCCGGTGTGGTTCAAAATTCACAATGTTCTTCATGCCAGCAACCTAAAAGCCTACCACTCGGATCCATAAGATGCTTCCCAAAGTGTTCCAACTTGGCTACCCCCCACTAGAGTCTCCAACGAGAAGCGAGTTGAAACTATTTTAGCAGATCACAAGATAAAGCTACCCAATGGAACTGAGCAAACCGAGTACTTAATGAAGTGGCAAAAGCTTCCCCGAACTAAACCCGGTTGGGAGCCCGAAGATGCCCTGTGACATGAAGAAACAATTATCAACAACTACCAACAAGTGTCGATGAGGGCGTCAACAGGTTGAGTGGGGGAGAATATCACGAACGGTCGTCGCGCACCCGCAACAACTCCGTTCAACGAACCGTTCGTTGCTCTAATCTACATGTACAGTTGCTTGGCAGCATATTTTGTCTTGGTTTTAGGTCTTTTTGCTTGTAAAAATGTAAGTTCGAACAAGTTGCAGCTCTACAGTGCGACCGCTCACCGAACCAAGTAAAATAGCCCCAAAACAGCTTCGTTTTCATGTGCCATGGGCTGATTTCTGCAACCCACTACTGCACATGAAACATTAGCCATCTCAGCACCTTGGAACCACCTAGGTGGCATAGGGCTGGATGGGGCTTCGGTATAGTGTCGAGCAATGAACACGCTTTCACAAGTTCGCACGTTACCTTGATGAGAACTTATTATCGCACCCGACACCCGGTGAGCAGCTATTTGTAGACTTGTAGCTATTAATTCAACCTTCTAAAGTCCTTATTTTTCCCCTCTCCCCCTTTTCTCTTATGCACGCAAGGTGCTCATTGAATTGCTTGTAAAGCTTCCCCTTTTCGCGAGACGTCGGGACTTGTCCATCGCTCGTTCTTCGAACTAATCAACTTTCTCTTTTTACAGGTCCTTCAGGACCTGCGAGAGGTTGCAAGTGAGCTGATCTTTGCGTATGCAAATCGCAAGGGCGAAGCGCGACTTAGGCAACGCAAGCTAAGTTCGCATCTTTGCCGCAAGGGTGCCTCGCGATTTAGGCAACACAAGCTAAGTTCGTGTCTTTGCCGCAAGGGTACCTCACACCTTAGGCAATTCCAACTAAGGCCATGACAAAGTGCTCTCCCTTCATAAGAGCAAGGGATCGATGACTTCATAGAAGTCCCGCTTCTATGGTACCATGGCGCTACCATACCCATGGCCCTACTATCCGTCACCTCATATCTGTATCCCTTTCTTCGTGATCAGTAGATCTGCCTCTATGGCACTCCTCCGAGTCCACTTCCATTTTAACTGATACTTGGTTTTGGGTAGCTAAGTCCCTCTAGACTTGTCGTCACTTCCTCGCCCCTTTCGACCCCTTACTTCAACATCTCTATGTTCTCCAAGCAGTTCCCCTTGGTTGATGGAAAGACAGACTGTAACTCCCATACATAGCCTCTACCATCATGTTGCATGGTTTGCACCGATTCTGTTCTCCTTAGCTTTCTTGGTAGCAACGTTCGCTTACTCGGCCTTGTCCTCTGACTTGCCGGGCTCTCTTAAGCGAATATAGGCTTTGAAGTAGTCCAACTCTCCAGCCGCTCTGATCATACCTTTGCATGATCAAGTCCCTCCCATGGGACTCACTAGTACTTGCATTCGAACTTTTCCCTTAGTGGTACACATCCCCCATATGTTGATGACTAAGGCTTTCATCCGATGTAAAATTCGATGCACGCATGGAAGACCTGCCTCTGCAGTACCATGGCTTTCACTCCTTAAATCCATAGCCCTTCTTACGATCATGTTGTTCATCAAAGTGGAGCTCTCATTAGCTCCCGATCATACCTCCATATGATATAGTCCCTCATGGGACTATATTTGTGTGTATCACATTGCCATGAACTGTTCCACCATGGTTCGCTGCACTATGTCGCTTCCTGGTGACATCTCCATTGTATTATGATCTTTGTCAGATGAACTCAGATTGTGATCCCTCCATGTGTGGCCTCTGCCAACACATCGCAGGGCCTTTTATACTTTCGATTGTGTTTGCTAATTTGGTAATCAACTTTTGTCCACCCGCTCTCAGGTCACACCTATACGAAACACTGCTCTAGGACAGTCCGTCGCCTAGTAGCTCCCGAAGTCCATTGACTTCGCTGAAATTGGTGCATCATTGTCTAGATCCTGGGCCTCTGCCCCTACCAGCATAATCTTCATTTCACACCGCATCCTTCATGGCAACTTGAATGATAGCACTGTGGCATATTCTTCAAGAGTACCCGCCTTCGTGTTCTCTTGCCTCGTGCCAAGGTCTTCTGAATCCAACTTCGCCTCTGCAAGTTGAGTCACCTCAGTTCCTCTATCAAATGCTTCTATAAGGTAAGGTGCATATGCCTTGAAGCTCCCTTCATCTTTGGCACAATGTAGGATGAGCCTGCTCTATCAGAATGAGGGACCCATGGAATGACATGATCCTGCTCTTGCCTCTGCAAGAGTTCATATCCTTAACCTTTGTCCAAGGAAAGCTCTATGCCTTTGCTCCATATTCCATCTTCTACGTCAGCTCCCTTCATGTGGCTTGGGTAATTCGCCAAGTTACACCCAAGTTACTCTGCTTATCGATTTGCATTGAGTTGATGATGGTATTTAGGCCCACCATTCCACGGGTCAACCCTCTATTGAGTCTGATTTCCATATCGACTCCAAGTGTGCCTTTATTTCTATTGCCTTGGATTGCTCCTCTACTTGATCTCGCAATGCATCCCCTAATGCATTATCTCAAGCGAGATCATGCAATAAATCCTCACTGCTCACTCGGTCCATTGAGCTTTGTGAATTTGTTTTTGAGGTACTCCTCAACATGTGCGGTTCGTTGCATATGGTTCTCCCTCTAGAGAGCCGAGATTTATCCCTCCTAGATATCTATCCCGTTGGAGCAATTCTCTCTTCGCTTCCTTCTCTTTGAAAGTTTCGGAGACCACCATCCCCTTAGACTACTTCGCTTTGCTGAACAAACTGTACATTGTTTTGCCTCCCACAAATGCCCTTGCTAGATTGTGACTCCATGTTAATACAGCCCCCGTTGCACCCTTCAAGGCCTAGCAACATGCTGAACTTGCTGCACACTTCAGCCTCCTACAAACGTATCCTTCTCATGCTAAAGAGAAAGTTTCAATGCTCCGTGGTACCGAGTTTCGGTCGCCTTAGGATGGCCATGAACACTCAATCGTTCGCATACAAGCCTTTGCATAAGTACCAAATTCTTCGAGTTAGCAATTCCTCTTACCTCTATGAGCTTTGCACAACTCTTTTGGTCACTGAATAACCCATTCCACCTTACATGGTCTCATCCTTGACCAAGCGTCTCACTTGCCTTGAGCACCATCAAGTACGATTGCCAACGTTGAGCCGTAGCTCAAACTCAGCTATCCCAACCTTTATGTGCTACGCATTTTTCCTAGCTTACTTGTCCTCGTGGTGCCTCTTGCGCGAAGTGTTGGTCATTCCTCTGAATGTCAATCTCAAATGCCCGCTCCTCTAAGCGACTCCTTTTTCCCTATATCTCCATGCCCGCTTTCGCCCAAATGGTCACGCGTGCTGGCTGCCCTCAACGCAACCCTGCTAGGTCCCCCAGATTTGTATGCCAAGTGTTTCTATGAGTGTTTGCCCTGCTTTGATACCATCTGTCACGGACTTAGCTAGTTTTGCCTAAGTTGTATGACACTCTTGTGTGTCCGTCCGTAAAGGTCAGCCTCCTCGAAACCTCCTAGGGTCTCTTAAGACCTACAAAAGAGAAAACGGGTTAGAAAAAGCGTCTCACTCAGGATTCACAAGCAATCATTTCAGGAAACACCTCTTAACCAATGTAAATTACAAACATACTTCATAAGCTTTGAACAGTTGCTCAACAAAGGATCCAAAATGGTCCACTACAGATCGAAATATCCCACAAGTGTCCACATGACACAATCTTTATTTACAAGCCTAAAATGGCCACCAAACCCAACTAACTTAGGGCTATTAAGCCTTCCACCGTCCCTCTATATGCTGTGTAAAGCATAAACAAGCCAAAAGATATGAATGGGCATTACATTAAACACCATATCTACAATTTTGTCCATGATATGACGTAGGTCACGATGACCGAACCACTATAAATCGGTTTGCATTTACTTTATACTTTTCATTCTTATTATAAATTGATTTAATTATTCATTATGTTTACGAACGTTTTTAAGTTAAACGTCTTTCCGATACGAGCATTATCGAATGAAATTTTTTAAATCGATATAATTTTACATAAGTACTAATTCACCTCTCCTTCTTAGTATCGATTTTGATCCTAACAGGGCCTGGGTCGTTTGGGTGTCTTCTAGCAATAAGCGATCTTACATGATAGGCCGGCGTAGGGGGTTGCCCAGTACGACCCCTTCGATACTTAAGTTAGCAAAAGAGAGAAGACAATAGTATAAGCTATATGACTGAGTTAGTATGTAGAAAGATCTCCCTCGGTGTCTGCTTAGGGGTAGTTTCTATACCTCTCTGGGGATCAATCGTTTGTAGGTTGTTAGTGTCCGTCAATATTTCAAGCAGGTAGTTCATCTATTCTGGGGCGATTGATCTGATCCCATGCTATGCAGGGCTGTCTCGTCACTTTCGGGTGCCACTTCATGCAATTTCGAGCAGCGTGAATTCAATTTTGTGTCACTTCTGAGTTGAGTGGCGACGCTTAGGGACGCAGCTGTTTTTGAGTCAGCCTATGTCGTTTCGTACAACTTTGAGACATGTGTATGACTCCAGCTGAAGTGGCGCCACGTGTAATTTAAAATGATTGATAGTTGGGTGATACTAAAATATCTGAAATGATAGTTAAATATTTTAGTAAATAAAAAATTACTAGTGGAAGCTAGATACCACACAACGTGTGGTACCACACAATGTAGGACTGCTGCGACGTACCACACAACGTGTTCCCTCCGTGAGACTAGTTTTGAACACATATGTGAGTAATCGCATAAACATGTTATCGGAAGATAATGAAAATCCTGTTAGCTTTGTGTCTCATTAATGCATAAGGTAGATTTCTATGTATACAAATCAGCTTAAACACTTCTGGGGCTCCATGTCATCTGTGATGTCATGTCATCTGTTCTGACATCACAGAACACTACACAGGAGATCATCATATAGTCCATGTCCAATTTATTGGTACAAGCACCGAGTCCTGAACTCGCACACACATAGATCTCTGATGACTCCATATATAGTTTTACCAATAATCAGTAGGATTCTGTTTTTTTTTAATGGGAAAAGGTCTGAGATAATTTTATTGCGTTCCTAATAATGGTTTTCCATGAAGACTGCAAGTTTTTTCTTGTGTGGAAGTGCAACAAAAAGAGGGTGATGAAGTTAGAAATGAAAGTAGCTAATCCAGAAATCTAGAGTTCAAGAGTTGTACCACCAAACATCTTTAATATGTTAGAAATCTATAGCTTGATGTATCAAGCATTTAGTTAACCGATACATGAGACATATAAGGAGGGGATCAGGGAGGCATGCGGCATACATCCTTTTCCAACTCAAGATGACAATTCTCTCCAAGTAAAGCTTAAATCATGGCATCCATGGCTAAGATGGTGCTCAAGTTCATGGGGTTCATGTACTCGGAAGAGCCGTCCATGAAATGGCTCACGACGATCCGGCAGGCTTTCTCCGAAGGATGAAAGGCGTCCCAGAAGGCGTATTTGCTACGGTCTTCACAAAGGTTGGACGCCACCGTACAGAGGCCGAGTCCGTTGTAGGGTCCTTGCCCACAACATGCAATCCTTGACGTCGTAAAACCTGCAGAAAATTTTGGTGAAAAACATGCATGATCAACTTCTTAATGCACATCAAATGTTCATCATGATGTTTTACCGAAGGCCTCTGGGTTCGTCACGTAGTTCATATGCATCCTGAAGGCGTTTGCTGAAATGAAGACGTCTGCACCGAACTGGGTGTTGAGCTCCTGCAGGACCTGGAAGAGCTGCGAATTGAACAGGCTTGCGGCTCTTTGTAGCTCGGGATCGCACTCGCCGTCGAGGCTTCGTAGGGCGAGCTCAGCTGGGACGCAGCCCAGCGGCCCGGTGCCGGTGACGAGAGCCCGACGACCCCCCATCTCGTGTAGCCGCTAGGGGTTGGTAACAGATGTCATTGATGAGAGGATGGAGCGAGCATTATTGAGACCTCACTGAGATCTTACGAAAGTGATTCACAGTAATGCTATGCTTAATTACTTTGTTTTCCTTTGATCTCAACCAATAGTTCTCCAGTATCTTATTACCAACTCAAATGACCCTAATTAAATGGTCATTAAATTATTTAGGGCTCAGTAGCAAATAACAAAGGAAAAACAAGGTCAAGAAATGGAGACTTCGTGATTGATTTGAAAGGGGAGATATGTTTACTGAAACATTTCAACTACGCTTCTCAGTTAACATACTACCATGTGTTACCCAACGCAAGGTAGAATATAATAGACTGACATTTGCCCCCTCCTTTATTCCGTAAAAGATCAAAGTAAAAAAAAATATTGCAGAATTCATGAACGCTTCAAGTGATGCGAACTTGCTGCTGAGAGTGCTGATTCGTAAGATGGAGGTAAAGTCGTGGAGGGAATTAGTTACCGTGAGAATTTTCTTGTACTCGAACAGTATATAGTCTACGTAGTCAGGCAGCGAAAACTGGCGAGATCGTACAGAGAAAGGGATCAAGTAGTAGTTGTTGACAAAGTCATTGCCTCCAAGGGTGATCAGAAATAATGCTTGGTTCACAAGCTTTTGCGCCTGAGATTGACCTATCATGGCTCTAAGCCTCTCCTGATACTCCTCGAAATGTTGCAGCTGCCTATTGATTCTGATGATGTTTATCTGTCGATATATATCATGCAAAAATTTCCAAGAAAGAAACACGAGTGAAGAAAAGATCATGCATGCAAAGTAAATCTAGGTCTGATCTCCATTAACTGCTTACAAACTGGATGCCTGTGTCATTCAGAATTCCGATCCCTGCCGATGCAAAGTTGGCACCAACAAGCAGTCTCTCCCCTTGGAGATCGGGACTGAGGTAAGGTAGTGTGGGTTCAGCTCCTAGGTGTTCGCCTGCTAACATTATAACAAGGCAAATAAACGTTAAATGCATTCAGGAATCTGTGGCAGCATGTCATTGCATTGAGTACGCCACTTAACTGAGGATATCAGGTATGTTAAGTCCATTAGAGAACCTCCCTGTGGGTTGTTGACTGGGTGTATCGATCCCGTAAGGAGGGGAGTCAGCCCGGGCAGTGGTCGCCAAGAAGTTGTTGTTACCATTGTCGACCAGAGAATCGCCGAAGACGAAGAAAGCACGCGCCTCTGAAGGAGAAGAGAGGCTCGCAAGGACTGCTACGATGACGACGACGACGGAGAAGAGAAGCAATGCCTCATCCATGGTTGTAGGAGAATTGCAGTAGTGTAAGCACACATGTATTGAAGCCGAAGGTGGTGGACATATATAATGATTTCCTTCACATGACTCACCTAAATCTTCCACCTTGTTTGTGTCAAATTGATAGAGAGCCACGAGGACCACTGAAAAGAATCCAATTGCTTGCCTTTGCAGCAACCAAAATCAAGTTAGGCATAAATGAGCTTTTATGGTGAAGCAATCGATATCTTCACAAAGCCATACGAAGGATGATTAATGTGGCTTTGTTCTGTTCCATTGCCATTGGAGAAGTAGTCAAATTTAGGATAGTCGATGTACGGGAAAAAGATTTTTATGATCCTCGAATGACCATCAATTGTAAAAATGCTGTAACAAGCGTCGAGGAAGAAGGCACTAACATTACAAAAAAATCCAAAAAATAATTAACAGATTATTATTATTTTTACCTTATATATATGGACAAAATTTAAACTTTCCGCCATGATAAATATTCTCTCTTCACATTCAAAAAAAAAAAAAAAGCTCTGTACTAAATTTGGTTTCCTCCTCTCTCCACACAAGTATTTATTAGAGGAACCAAACCTTAATTTTTAAGGATTTTCTTTCTTTAAACAGAAGGTTTTCAAACTTGCATTTCTTATCATTCAAATAACATACCTCAAAATAATATGTTTTCAGTTAAGGAATCTAAAAATATTTGTCAATTCAATAAAATTATGATAGAAATAAATTATTATTTGTTCCGCAGGTTCCCAATGTAGGTTTATCTCATGTCACATGCGATCGATCAAACCTAAAGTATGTGAATACTGATTGAAGGGAAATCAAATAAAATCTGTGTGATCAAATTAGTCCGGAAGTCACGATCCATAGGTGTCTTATGTATTTGATAACCATCGTGCAATGTCTACATCAACTGCGGCTCCCAAGACATGGTTAATTACACTATCAGAAGTCCAGCGGACGTACAAGGATTGGTTTTTTTTTGCTACTTCGGCTCTTTATTCTTCCAACTTGTTTTTTCCTGCCATTGAAGTTATGGACGTACCAAATTCAAATCAGCACAGTACGCTTCTTCGGTTCTTAATGCTTCCAACTTATTTTCGCTGCTATTGAAAGATCTGTACCATTCGAAATGCTGTTTCGGCTCTAAAGACTCCCAACTCGTTTTCGTTTCTTGCCCAACCTCAATTACTTAACTCCTAAGCTGGCATTCCAGTGATGTAGACACGTCGTTACCCAACCCCCAATAGCTATGACCCTCATGGCTTTATCTGAGTTGTTGACTCTTATAATGTCCTTGGAGGATACATGTGTTGATCGTGACTCTTCAACTCCTAATCGTGACTCTTCAAAAGTGAGAATTGTCAAAGTTATTCTTGAAATTTTGATTTGTAATTATAAAAAAAAAGTCAAAATTGTCAACATTACTATGTAAAAGGGATCTCATTTCCTTGTTTGATCGTGATGAGAAGATTAGATATTGACCCTAATTCCAACCATAGAAAAGGGATCCGACATCCATTGATTTATATAAATCTCATAATTTATAAAATTAATTCAATTATCTTTCACCCTATAAATACGGTTATGATATACACAAAAATCACATGCAATATTTCTTCATCCTCTTCATCTTCTCATAAGTTCTTTCTAATCTTCACAAAGTTTTCTTTCATGGTATCACAGTCCCACGTTGTCCAAAGTTGACTCTTCTCTTCCTCAGGAGTCTACCAACCTTAGTGATCATATCAGTTTTATTTCACCTATTTGTAAGCTTTATCATTCACCTCGTGCTTTTGTTTATATCCAAGATTTTCTTCTTTCGATAAGACTTAACTAGATGTGACTCAACTTATTTTCGATGTTCCTTAATGAATTTAACTATACTCATTAGACCTAAGCTATTCAAAGTTTCTTGAAAGTATAAAACTCTAACACAGTCTCTGGTGATATTCAATCACTGGTTAAGGATGATTCAAAATCCTCAAAAGCAATTGAGGATCATATCGAATAGTGGAATAGTAATAACAATAAGATTATTACATGGATCACTAATCCCTCATTTGCATTCAATAATATATCTTTTGATAGTTTTGATACAACAAAAAATCTTTGGGAGTTTTTATTTATTTGTTATGCTACAGGAGACCAAGCTCAACAATATCATATTTTTTACTAGTTTGCATCATATGAAACAGTCGCAAGGTCAACCTATTATTGAGTTTTATTCTTAAAGAATATTTATTTGGGATCAAATTGCTTTATTTGAACCTCGATGGAAATGCAAAATTGATGTTGCATTACTTGAGACATAACATAATAGATTAAAAAAAAAAATCAGTTTTTAGTGACTTTAAATGATAATTTTGAGCATGTTCAGACCTTTTACTTTATCGAAATCCGCTTTCTTCCATAGATGCTAATCTTTAGAAGTTTTATCTAAAAAAACATAGAACAAAGTTACAAGCTCATCAACCTATTTATAAATGAGACTGTCCTTGCAACTACTACATCATCATGAAGATATGGGACACAATTGTACTTTCTAAAGTATTCAAAATAGTCAAATCGTTCACACAATGAAAGGTAGTTTATAAATAGTGTCACAAGATTGGACAAACAATTTAGAAATATCATAAACTTGTTAGAAAGACTGTTGCAATTGCAACTACGAGTCTTTCTCCATCGGCACAACACTTTCTACCACTGATGTTGAAGCTATAGTCAACTAAGTTTTATCTCGCGTATCACTTTATTCTATCTCTATAATTTCTAACACGATAAATAATATTAATTGACTTCTTGATTCTATCTGTTCAAACCATATGTTATTAAATGTTGTGATATTCTATTTTTAAACTCCCACCTTTAATATTGCTCAAATTCACATTGCCAATGGGTGAACAACTAAGGTAAGTCCTATTGGTTTAATTATTACTTCCTATTGGTTTCTCAACTTTGGTTAAAGTTATTGCCTGTTGATCAAATGGGAGGATTAAGATTTGATATTCATTTTTCTTCAACTATTTGCGCTGCTTAGATTAACAAATTATTGAAATAGATCATCAAGTTGGACATTTATTCATTCTTGCTCAGCTTTATATTCTTTCTACAAATATATATATATATATATATATATATATATATATATATATATATATATATATATATATATATATATATATATATATATATATATTAC
>NW_008991771.1:327348-337478 GCF_000313855.2 Musa acuminata subsp. malaccensis
TAAAATGGAAACACAATCAAACAGAACACCAAGATATACGTGGAAAACCCCTTCAATGTGAAGGGTAAAAACCACGGGGCAAACTAGAGATAATCCACTATGAGAATAATGAATATACAAATTTCAATCTCTTGCCCAAAACCCTAGCAACAACCACAAGAGAATAACTGGGATACAAGGATCACGTCACTGCCCACAATATCTAAAACCTCCCCAAGTAATCACAGCAAGAGTCTACTGTAGATTTGATCTAACCTGAGATGAGAACACTGCTAGATGATTGAGAACAGTCTCTCTGCGTTGTCCTTGTCTTCTTCCCTTTCTTTCTCTTGTTTTTCTGCCTTGTTCTTCTCTCTTTGTTGCTACGAGGATGTCAACGTTGCTGCCCACGTTGCTGCCTCTTTTTTGTGTCTTTTCTGCTTCTAAAACGCAGCCCCCACACCCCCCTTATATTGATCTAGGGTTAGGTCAAAGGGGTGTGGGTTGTGGGCTGATAAAGCCCACCATGGGCTGAACCCACTTTGGGCTACAAACCCAACACATGTAAGTTATGCACGGTAGACATCGTAAAAACTTAATAATATAATCAAAGAAGCGGATAATATAAAGATGGGAAGAGAAGCAAAACTAAATATTATAACTTCATTCATAATCAATCTTCTAATTATGCACTAACCTAGTCTTTTTTGAACTCCTAATGCTACAAATCTCCAAGCATGAAGATATTGCTTCCAAGATAAAATGACTTCAACTCCATATACTAATCTAAGCTAAGTTTATTACTTTCCAAATATATAGAGTTCCATGCTTTTTTTTGTTTCATGAAATTTGCAGCTTGAGCAAACCAGGGAACATGTTGCCTCCACAGTCCAATGCTATGTGTTAGGGTTTGGAACAAGTGTGCATTTGGCACGTGAGAAACTACAAGTTTTAGTCAAAGACGTATGGAAAGATGTGAACGTAGAGTGCCTCAATCTAACTATAGTTCCTATGCCTTTATTTGAAAGGATAATCAATTTTCTATGTTTATTTAAAAATATATCCACGGATATTCATAGATATACTAACTCATTTAATTATACCAAAGATAATATTTCTTCGTTACTTGTGCATCTTATTGTTTGATCATATAGTTCTATCAGCATGATGATCTATAGTACTTTTATTGTTAAAGATATTTAAGCCTTGGTGAAATAGATTATAAATTTAACTTTCTTCTGCTCATAAATCATTAGGAAGTCTTTCTACATTAGTTTCCTATAAGGCCTCGTGTTTGAGGAATGTAGGGATAGATATAGATCCACATTTAATAGTGTGAATTGCAAGTTGTTAATTTATGATTTAATTTGTTAATTTTTTGTTGTTTATTTACCTCCTACCCAAAAGTGGTACAATTTTATCTAGATTTCAGTTCTCATCAACTATAAAACCCAAACGAAAGAAGAAAAAAGCACAACCGAAATATAAAAAAACAAAAAAAAAGAAGAAACTTCAATGAAACAAAAGAGATCCAAGGATTATACAAACAACCAATCGAAGATCCATTACCGACCAATTTAACAAAACCCTCGAGAAGAGAATCAAAAACTTGAAAAAAAAAAAAAGTCTCCACACATTTCACAGAATAAAAAATCCTCCCAAGAGTTAATAAGATCATATTTTCCCCTAACCACATAAATCTTACCTTGTAAAGTAATCTTTATAGTATGAAGATCCTTAATACTTAACCCCCCTCATCCTTCTTAAGGTGATTTTATCAAAAACAATGCCTTTAGACTGTCAAGGCAATCAGATCATTAATATCCAACCCCATCCTTTTTTTTTTCTTTTTTGTTTCTACTTTCGAAAAAATGTGGATTGATGATCCATTAGATGAGGTAAGATTAATTTTTAAGATGGAGCGCTCTCCCTTGATCCAATAGCAATGAATCTTTCTTTCGAGTAAAAACACGAAATGGAGCGCTCTCTCTCTCTCTCTCTCTCATTATAGTATGCTAGCTGTCTCCCTTTATTGGCCTTGTTAAGCATAGTTTTCTTGCACGATCTTTAATATATACGAAATACATATAGAATATTATAAGGATATAAAAGATCTTACTCATCTCGAAGAGTAAGATTGTCAATAGCATTTTATTCGACGTGCATTAGATAATTTGAGATGCAAGCATATGTCACAGCAGACAATGACTACGGAACCCCACCGGTAGGCCACGGATCAAACCGGATCACATGCCACGTTCAATTCAGTAATCAGCAACTTGGCCTTTAATAATATATATCCTACTGTTGGCCACGCCAGCTTAGCCTACGTGTTGATCCAGATGCCAGATTTGACTGCCACGCAGTAATAACATAATTACGGCAATCTCTCAACCCCTATAAATATTGAGCCATGAGTGCTTCCTCTCTCTCACAATTCCACAAGGCGACTCATTACTATATATATCATGAGTGATTAGGGGTGGAGACCATGGGCTTCCTCTCTCTCACAATTACACTTCATTGTATCACAGAGCCTTTGTCTCAGAGCAATACTTATTTTCTCGCTGCGTTTTTTACTGTCAGGACTGCACTCTGTCACCACTCGCAATCTATCACCGCTCACGCAACATCTGACGAGCGACACAACCACTCCCTATGAGAGTCCTAAGTGCGAGTGCTGCGGACGACGCTCT
Source organism: Musa acuminata subsp. malaccensis (assembly GCF_000313855.2). NCBI lineage: Eukaryota > Viridiplantae > Streptophyta > Magnoliopsida > Zingiberales > Musaceae > Musa > Musa acuminata. Next base: position 330,024 of record NW_008991771.1, read on the forward strand.
TGGAGTTCGTATTCAGTATCACATTGATCTTATTTCGAGGATTATTCTACCTAATAAGGTAGCATACAGAATGAGTCCCAAGAAGCATGAAGAACTTCAAAGACAAGTTGATAAATTGATGAAAAAAGGGTTAATTTGGGAGAGCATGAGTCATTGTGCGGTTCCAACCTTGTTGGTACTTAAGAAGGATGGTTCTTGGAGAATGTGTGGACAGCCGCAGTATCAACAAAATCACAGTGGATTATCATTTTCCCATTTCAAGATTAGATGATTTACTCAATCAATTATGTGGTGCTTCTATTTTCTCTAAAATTGATTTGAGGAGCGGCTATCACCAAATAAGAATGAGGCCTGGAGATGAGTGGAAAACATCATTTAAAACTAGAGAAGGCTTATATCAATGGTTGGTTATACCATTTGGGTTATTTAATGCTCCTAGCACTTTCATGAGATTTATGAATCACATACTTAAGCCATGCATTAGAATATTTATTGTAGTTTACTTTGACGATATATTGGTGTATAGCAAGAGCGACGAGGAGCATATGAATCATCTGAAAGAGATTTTTCTTATTTTAAGACAGCAAAAGCTTTATGCTAATCTAAAGAAGTATGATTTCTTTACTTCTAGTGTTTTATTTTTGGGGTATGTTGTTTCAAAAGATGAAATCATGATGGATCAAAGTCAGGTAGAAGCTATTCTCAATTGGCCAACACTTGCTTCATTGCATGATGTGAGGAGTTTCCAGGGCTTTAGTTCCTTTTATAGAAGATTCATCAAGGGTTTCAACTCTATTGTCGCTCTAATCCACCGAATGTCTGAAATGTGATAAATTCAAATGGACTGGTGAGGCTAATGATGCTTTTGAGCTTCTAAAAAGAAAGATGACCGAAGCTCCTATCTTAGTTCTACGAAATTTTGACAATGTGTTTGAGGTTGAATGTGATGCATCTAATGTGGGAATTGGTGCTATTTTGAGTTAAGATGGAAAGCCCATTACTTTTTTTAGTGAGAAGCTGAATGATACGAGAAGAAAATATTTTACCTATGATAAGGAGTTCTATGTCATATATCGAGCTTTATCTCATTGGAGTCAATACCTTTTGTCAAACCATTTGTGCTATATTCAGATCATGAAACATTAAAGTTCATAAATCACTAGCACAAGCTAAACAAGAGGCATGCAGCTTGGGTGGAGTTTTTACAATCTTATAACTTTATAATTAAGCATAAATTTGGTGTTCAAAATGTAATTGTTGACACATTGAGCAGAAATCATTCTTTATTATCAGCAATGGAAATCAAAGTTGTTGGATTTGAGACGTTCAAAGAATTGACACGAGAGTATCTAATTTATGACAACCTGATCATATAAACATTGATTATGATATAGTATTTTTTTCAGCCAACAATGATGCCTCAGAAGCCACTCAAATATGACGGCTCATCAACATATTCTTTGCACAAAGTTAAAGCTATTTCAAGGTGCTTTTATTCATGATAAAGGAATGCATTAAAAGAGTTGGTTAGCAGTTGTGAACATTTAATTTCGAAATTTCCTATGAAGGGTTGTTTCATGTACTAGTACTTATTTTGGTGTTTAGGGCTTAGAAAGAACTTTTTAGAAACTGATAATATTTTGCAGAAACTCTCTTAGAATTCTCGCTTAAACTCTATATCTTTTGGATGCTTCTTTGAGTGGTGAGTCTTTTATTTTCAGTTCTGTATCATTGTTTAATTTACTTGGGGTGATAGACTTTCTATATCCCTTTGTGATTTTGAACTGGATGGTGAGTTATTTTTTTTTCGATTTTATTGATTTCGTATATTTTCTATCTGAAAAACTATACTATCGACCCCGACCCCCCATTCTGCATCACGTCAATATCACTCTCTTCTCGTCATCGTCTAATCCGCACAAGAGGCTACCCTTCTTCTTCATTGGCAAAAAGTTAGCACTCTAGCAGATCTGCACCTTTCTCCTCTAGCGGCTACAATCCATTACACCTTCTCTCCAACAGTGTTGTAGCTTCTCTACCAGACTGCAATCAGCGTCGCACTACTATAGCCTCTCTACCGCACTACAAACAGCATTGTAGCTTCTCTACCACACTGCAAACAGCATCGCACTGCTGCAGCTCTCTTCAGTTCTGAAAACAGCACTGCAAGTAACATTGCACTGCTGTAGCTCTCTCTAGGGCAGTCTCTAGACCACATCATTGCTAGGCCCAGTACTAGCAGCGTGATCTCCAAAACCTTCATTAACTCTACTGCTACTCAACGAGAAATTTGTGAAGTGAAACTTAGCCATACCCGGAATGCCTCATCTATTATACTCGTGCGAGCATCGAAAACTGAGAAGAAAGAACTGTGGCAGATTCATCCTTATCCTTGCAAGGGGGACGAGGCTTGCTTCCAAGGTGTCAGAGAACTCGTAGTTGAAGTAGGCAGTAAGGCCCCTCCATGCACCATCAACCACGATGCTCTGGCCATCACTGCCAGATATGCCGATAACCTCTTCCATGTCTTCAGCGATCTGCTCGTTATCCCTCTTCCTGACTGCTTGACAGAGAGATGCAGTTCGTGGTGACTGACTTCAAGAACTGATAGATCTCCAGCACCGCTCACAACAAATCTACTCCTCCAGGCTGCACATTTAGTTGAACAAATCTGCTTGCCCAAACGACTTCCAGCGATCGCCACCTCTATGGCGGCTTCAACAATAGCATCATAAAATAGATGGAGCAGCTTATTCGAGAACTCTTCGCCCTGGACATCAAATACACCATCATCAGCGTGAGAAGACAAGCAATAGCTACTTCCAGTGCCACCCTAACGTCCTCGTCAACTACTTCCTCAAGATCGACAGCCTACCCACCACCAAGGAAGCCCAGGATATCGCAGACGACGTGTTCTCCCTTCTCGCTGTTCAGCCTCTCAAACATCATATCGAGCCATCTCGAGTGCTGTGAACTCTTCATTCCCTTGCTGCCCATCACTACATCACTGCTAAGCAAAGCACAGCAGTGATTCTCACTGACGAAGAACCCATGCTACCGGAGTTCCATGCAGCAATACTCTTCATGTTCTTCACCACCTAGATCCCTAACCGTAGGAACTGCTAAATAAAGACCTGCAGCTTTGCTGAATATTGTATAACCAAACCAGCCTGCACAGAGCTAAACGCCTCCTTCAACAACGAACTTGTTTGCCAGCAACCCACCTCTTCCTGATCACTGTTATCACTACAGTAACAGTCTCAAGGAAAAAGTACGACCCATCACATCTAGTCAGAACAATCTTCTCACCCACCTTTTATCACTATAGACTCCCACTTTGCTCCCTCATATTGGTACATATCTTCAATATGTTCTCAACATCTATCTTTGACACTCTCGTTATTGTCCCAATAGGGAACCATAGTACTTTTTCTTATACAAGCCTTATCTCCATCAATGCAATAACTCTCATCCTCTTCAAGTTATCAAAAGGTGGCAACTACGCATCCTAACATGCTCAATTCTCTAATCTTCTATTTGGCTATGATCTACTATGTTATATTGATGGCTCTCTTTGTTGTCCATCAACAATGCTCAACATCATAGGAGCACCCAGTCCAGTACCAAATCCGGACCACAAACTATGGTTACACCAGGATTGTCTTATCCTCCAAGCAATTTAAGCCTTAGTCGCTAGATCCCTCGCCCACTCATATCTTCATGTGACACTGCTATTAAAGCCTGGTGCAAGTTGCAAACCATCTTGACAAATCATTCATATACTCACATGCTCAGTCTCCTATCCAGTCTCATGAAATTAAAACAAGAGGGAAGTACTGTTGTCGATTATCTATAAAATATAAAAATTATCATCGATAACTTGACCTTGATAGGTTATTCCCTTAGTGATGAAGAAGTTATTATCCATACCCTTAATGGCCTAGGGGATGAGTACAAGGAACTAACAATAACAATATGGGCACATGACTCACCGATGTCATTTGAAGAACTCTATGACAAGTTGACTAACTTTGAGATATATCTCAAACATGAGGACAAATTGCCAGGACCATCCATCACAGCTCAAGTCAGTTAAAAATCCAAGAGGAGGGGCAACCAGTATAACAAGACTATTAATAAAGATTTCACCAAGATGCCTCTTGAACTTATAAGCTCCAAATAAACCATCCCTCCTCTACATTATCAACATTTCAATCACAACTACCAAGGTGGCTACTTCAATCATCATCAGTCCTGGCGCCCTAACCACATAAACCAACAAAGAGTTGTTTACCAGTTGTGTGATAAAATTGACCACTCTACAAAGGTCTATCGATCTCGACCTAGACTTCCTGCTCAATCACATTGGCCTCAAGCAAATCTCATAACTATTCCGAGTACTAGTTATCATAATTGGATTGTGGACTCTAACACATCTCACCACATCACATCTGATCTATAGAACTTGTACATCCACAACAACTATAGCAGAAATGATGATATCATCATCGGTAATGGTAAAGGAATCCCTATTACTCATATTAGTTCCACAACGCTTAATTCACCTTCCATAACTTTTACACTCGATGATGTTCTATGTGCACCTCACATTAAATGAAATCTTATTTTCGTTTCTTAATTCTACAAACAAAATAATACCTCAATTGAATTCTTTTCTAACTCTTTTCTTGTCAAAGATTTGAGCATGGGGGCATTCTTGGTCCGAGGCCAGAGTAAAGACAATGTTTATGAATGGCCGTCAGTTCCATAAATAACCCAGCCTATAGTCTACTCTTCAATTGCAGCTCCAATTGATGTGTGTCATCATCATCTTGGTTATCCCTCATCCTTTATCTAGCATAAATTACTTTCTTATTATTATCTTTTTACTCCTAAAAATAGTAGCATTATAACTTATTGTGATGCTTGTCTTAGTAATAAAAGTCATAGACTCCTTTTGGAATATCCTCCATATCCTGTTTTAAACAATTTGAAATTATTTATACTAATATTTGGGGCCCTACAACAATCACTTCTTTTGACAAGTTCAGATTTTATATCATTTTCGTAGACTATTTCACCAAGTACATATTGATAGACATTCTCCATCATAAATACGAAGTTTCAACAATCTTCACCAACTTTAAAAAGTTGGTCAAGAACTTCTTTTAGTCTACAATTAAAATAATTACTTTGATGGCGGAGGTGAATATCAAGCCCTCACATCCTGCCTCTTAGCTTGTAGTATATAACACTTTAAGTCATCCCCACATACTCCTCAACTAGTTGGCTTTGCTGAACGCAAACATCGACGTATAGTTGAAACTGGCCTCACACTTCTACATCAAGCCTCCATGCAAGCAACCTTTTGGTATGTAACATTTCAAATTGTCGTCTACCTTATTAATCGTTTGCTCACTCTAATCCTCTAATATTAGTCATCATTTGAAAAACTATTTCACAAATCTCCATACCTTCAAAAACTCAAATTATTTGATTATTTATGTTATCCATGTTGAATCTCAGATTTTGATGATAAAACCAATTATACTATTTATGATTTGATCTACGTTTTGAGTGACATAGGAAGCTTTGATCAAGGAGAGACAATTAAAGCAGGAAGAATCATGTTGGGTCGGAGTGGAACTTGTCAAAAGATTGGACGTCGAGCCAGAGGATTGGTAGACATATCAATAGAAGGTTTTGTACCATGGGTTCAGGCCGAGGCCAAAAAGGGCAGAAATTGCAATAAGGAAATTGGAGTTGTAGAGGAATTAGCCAATTGGACAATAGGCCACAAAAGAGGATGATGCGCCGAAGATTCGGATAAAGCACCGATGAACCAATGATATGTTAGACAACATTTGATTAAGCTTTGTAATAATTATATCGATTGAAGTAGGTTTTAGGTGTAATTGGGTTGGAATTGGGCTAACTCTTAGGATTTAGGATCACTTCTTCCTAGTATTTAGAAGTTTGTCTGAAGGGAAAAGTGAGGTCTAAGAAAGAAAGGCTTATAAGGGTTGTCTCCTAAATCCATGAAAAGGAGAAAGAGTGTAAAAGGGTAGTTGATCTTCGCCCATTGAAGGAAGATCATTAGTGGATGTTCGTGGCCTCGACGAAAGAGGAATCGAGAGTGGATATATGTCACGATGACCGAACTACTATAAAAATTTGATTTGTATTTACTTCTTACTATTTACCTTTATTGCAAACTGAATTCTTACTTTTAATATGGTTCCGTATATTTTCAAGTTAAGCATTTCTGATACCGATTTTTATCGAAATGAAAGATTTTTTAAAACCAACGTCATTTTTATCACTGCACTAATTCATCCCCCCCCACTTAGTGTCGATTTGATCATAACACTTAGTATCTGAGCCATGTTTTTTTCTCATTTGATTTCACACCCAAGAGAAATGGCTCTTTTTGGTTTTCAAGAGGGTCACTCTATCATTCGTCCTCCTATGTTTAATGGGATGGACTACACTTATTGAAAAACTCGAATGAAAGTTTTCTTACTTTTTATGGATTTGAATTTATGGAATATTGTTGAAAGTAGTTTTCAAAAGTCTTCTACTCCAATGAACGAATGGAATGATTTGGAGAATTTTTTTTTTAAATACTAGAGCTTTGAACGCTCTATTTTGCGCTTTGGATAAAAACGAATTCAATCGAGTTTCTATTTATGAAATGGAATGATTTAGATTTGAATGAGTTTTATTCAAATCATGATCTTGATGATTGAAGATTTCATATGCATGAATTGAGATATTTTTCTCATATGTTTCTTTTTGCCAATTACTAAAGAGAAAAATTATCTAAATTATTCTTTTGATTATAACTTAAAAGATTTTCTATATGAATCTTGAGAATTCTTATGTATAAATCGAGATAATTTATTATTTGTTCTCCGACAATTCTTTTGTTATTTACTAAACAGAATATCTTTCTCGGAATTCATGACTTAAAATTTCTTTTGAAGAGTGATCTCCTAAGATTTCCTTTTGATTATTTAAGAGGAGATTTGCTAAAATGAATCATATCTTTTGGTATTCACATGATCTTATCTTTTATGATATGATTTTATTTTTATAATTCTTTATATTCGTGAAGTATATCTTATCACTAATTTTGTCATGATATCTTCCATGTGATGACTTGAATATTTACACCTTTATGCTATTCCCCTCTTTTTGCCTATGATAAAGGGGGAGAAAATAAATGATGAATGTTTGGTATCATGTGTGAATTGTTAAATGCTTAAAAATTTTAATGTCAAAATGTTGATTTAATGCATGAAGAGATAAATGCTTAAAAATTTTAATGTCTTAGCATCATGAATGTTATGCCCAAAATGATGTATCATGAATGCTTGAGTATCATGTATGATATGCTCATAGTGATGATTGATTTATTTTTGGTATCATGCATGAAGTAAGGATGATATATAA
>NW_008991772.1:19950-30151 GCF_000313855.2 Musa acuminata subsp. malaccensis
TTCACCCCCCTCTTAGTGTCGACTCTTTTCCTACTACCCCGCAAGGGCGCCTACTAGCCGGGGTAGCGGCAACACTTGTGGGCACTGCACTCACGAGCATAATCGGCCCTAGGGGCGATTGTACCTATGGGGGCGCCTGCCCATAGTGACTGTGGTGCCCGCAAGGGCACCCTCCTGCAAGGGTGGTGTCACTCGCGGGCAAAGGTAGTACCCCTGCTCCCTATAGTGGCCACCCCGACAAGGTGGCACTGACAACAACACAACAAAGGTAGGGCAGTAGGATTTTTTAGCAAAAGGACAATTTTGCCCCTCATAATTTTAGAAATTTTGAGGTTATCCTTTCTATCCAAATTATCAAAATACTCTTTATAATTTAAAAAATTCCTTACATGTCCCCAATTTCAAAAATATTAGTTAATTAAAAGGTTTAACTAACTATTATTATTTATCTAGTAGACCTATATGATGATGTGTATAAGTGATGTATGATATGGACAGATGATAATGAACCATGTGATGTGAGTGTATATGTGATCATGATTATTATTATTATTGGGCCTACGAGCCTCTATTTTGCTCGTTCATTGTCGAGCCGGCGCACCTATGATTATGTTGTAAGTAAACAAAGAGGTGCAGTGGTAGTGTGGAAATGACAGCGGGACCCACGAGACCGAGACAAATGATCACGACGCATGGAGATGTGCCAAGATGCTGACGAAATCGACGAGGATGAGATAGATGATCATAGGGCATTGAAATGTGCTACTGCACACATAGATCTTGATGTGAATGATTAAGCCTACTAGCTTAGGCCTGATCACATTAGGCTAGGGTCCATGATCATCTGGTGTGATTGCTAATGTGATGTGTGATTACTTATACACCTATTAGATATATGTATATATATATTTGTATGCGATGTAAATATATATTAAAGATGTATATATGTGTGACACTTCATATCATGAGACCAAATCAAAAAATCCCCTCTCTCAATAATATTAAGTCGGTAAGCGTAAAGCAATTAGATTGACCCATGTGGTCATCCATCGTTATAAGTAGGGACCGATTCCTAATGTAAGTTGAGTTGGTCGAGTCACTCGAGGCTCACCTATATCATGATTTTCTATCTAGCCTATGACATAGAGATGTCACCGATGACCTGAGGACATTGGCTTAGTCGAGTGACTTGATGGCATATTATCGAATTAGACTCATCTTGTAACGATGGTGATGACTTAACTGAACACCATGGTTGGTTGAGTCACTCGAGGCTATGGTGGTTCGAAGGCCGAATAAAATGAGAATCACAAGGAGTTGTGATTAGAAAGAGTTGCCTACCCTTACAGGCTTAGCGTAATTAGTCGAGTCACTTGAGGTTACATTAAGATGCCGATTAGAGCCCAATACCGGGGGGTCTCTGATCCATATACCGGAGGGAATTTTCTGATATGCGAGAAAATAGTAGGAGTAGATTAAGATACAAGTATTGAATCTCAAATTTTGATGATGAAATCAATTAATGAGTTTGTGATCTAATTTATGTTTTTGAGTGACATAGGACTAGCTTCGATCAAGGAGAGGTAAATTGATTAAAGCAGGAGGAATCAGACGTTGGGCCAGAGTAAACATGTCAGAAGATTGGTCGTTGGGATGGAAGATCAGTCGACGTGTTAGCAGAAGGCTTTGTGCCATAAATTCGGGCATCGGGCCGAAGGATCGGACATTCCACTAAGAAGATTAGAAGTTGTGGGAGACAACATACCGATTAGGCAATACGCCAATATTAGGATCAAGAATGACACTAAGAGAGGAGAGTGAATTAGTGTTAGTGGATAAATATGACAATTTAAACAATTTCGAAAAACTTCATGCGATGAAACTCTTAGTTCGACGTAAACCGTTTTGAAAAGAAGTTTGACTCAAATAAATTTGTAATTGAGTAGAGAGAAAGAGATTGGATAGTTTGCAATGAAGTAACGTAGAATGCAGCAAAAGTAAAGTACACACTAAGAAGAGAACATGCCTTTTGAATCTCAAATTTTGATGATGAAATCAATTGATGAGTTTGTCATCTAATGTGTGTTTAAGTGACACAGAACTAGCTTCGATCAGAAAATTGAGCAAAACTCTATGATGCTAAAATTGTAAACCCTATTAGAAAGTTGAGTTCCCTCCTCCTAAAGCATATAGAGAGTTCTAAGGGAAGTGTGTGAGGGAATTTCTATTTGTGCAATTTACCTTACTGCAAACTTCCTCACTTCCTTTACTTTCTTATTACACGCTTACAAAAGTGTTTTTAAGTTAATATCTTTTCGATCAGTTTTCAACGAACAAATATTTTCCAAAATCAATGACTTTTATCCGCTGCACTAATTCACCCACCCCCCCCCCCCCCCCCCTTTCTTAGTGCCGACTTGTTCCTAATAATTGGTATTAGAGCTATGTCTTTCTAATTTGGTTTAACACCCAAAAGAAATGGCTCTTTTCAGCTTTAAAGAGGGCTTTTCTATCATTCATCCTCCCATGTTCAATGGGATAGACTACACTTATTGGAAAAATCAGATGAGAGTTTTCTTGCTTTATATAGATTTTGAATTTATGGAATATTATCAAAAACGATTTAAAAAAATCTTCTACTCTAATGAAAGAATGGAATGATTTAGAAAAGAAAACCTTTTCTTTAAATGCTGTTAGGATCAAGAGTGGCACTAAGAGGGGGGGAGGGGGGGTGAATTAGTACAATGAAAAAAAGTGTTGATTCCGAAAAATATTTATTTCAATTCAATCCATTTCGGAAAGAAATTGAACTTCAAAGCTTCCGTAAGAGTGTAATGAGAAGGTTAAGGAAGTTTGTAGTAATGTAAATTGCACAAATAGAAAAGTAAACCAGAATTTATAGTGGTTCGATCGTTGTGACATACATCCACTTCCGATTCCTCCTCCGTCAAGGTCACCGACGTCCACTAATAGTCTTCCTTCAATAAGCAAAGACCAACCACCTTTTTATAGCGCTTTCTCCTTTTCATGGGTTAGGAGATAACCCTTACAAGTTTCACACCTCTCTTAATGATCTCAACACTTAGAAAGGGAGGAGGAGGACTCACAGAAAAAGAGGGAGAAGAACTTTTGGCCTTTACAACAATTTTGAGCTCTAAGAATCACAGAAAAAGATCAAGATTTCGGTGTAAGTTCATGCCATTTCAGTGCTGAATGGGTGGGGTATTTATAGGCCCCAACCCAGTTCAAATTTGGAGCTCAAAACTGTCAATTCCCAGAATTCCGGGATCAGGCGGTTGCACCTCTTGACTTGAGTGGTTGCACCGCATGGCAGAGCTCGAAGACTGAGCCTCTGGGCGGTGCTACCTCCTGTTAGGGGTGGTTGCACCTCCTGCCAGAGCTCGAAGACCGAGCTCAGGTGGTGCCACCTCCTGTCAGGGGAGGTTGCACCGCCCAGTCTCGCTCGGAGACTAAGCCCAAGTGGTGCCACCGCCAGGCTGGAGCAGTTGCACCTCCCAGTCTCGCTCGGAGACTGAGCCCAGGCGGTGCAGCCTCCTGCCTTGGGCGGTTCAACCGCTTGGCAGAAATTAGGGTCCGAATGGGTTGATCCATTCGGCCCAATTTGGATTTTTCAGGGGCCCAATTGCCCCAAGATTAAGTTAATGGGATCACCTCCCATTTCCAACTTAATCATTGTGCTAACTACGATATTTCCTAAGACATTTACTGCAACTTGCTCCGGTGCGTCAATCGCTTCTTTCGGCGAGCTTCTGGCGAACTTCCGTCGATCATCCGATGAACCCTCGGTGATGCTCCTGTAGACTTCCGGCAAACTCCTGGACTTGCGACGATTCACTTGGCGAGTTCCGACGAGCTTCTTTGGCAAGCTTATGAACTTCTCGGATTTATTCTCGCAGAACCTCCGACGACTGTCCGAACTTCCGTCGAACTCCCAACGTGATCATTGTCTTGACTCTGGCGCAACTCCTGCTGCATGTCTTACTTTCATCGTAGTTAATCATGCACACTTATCTCAACATATAGATTAGATAACAAATGACAATTGACTTCATCATCAAAATCCGAGATTCAACACCTCCTCGCTACAGCCCTTGCCGCAGCCACCCTCCTCTCTCTTCTTCTTCTTCTCTTCTTCTCTTCTCCTCTTCTTCCTTTCTCTTCCCCGACGCCCCACACATGCATTCCTCTGTTTCCTCCTACAGGAAACAGAGGTGCTGCAGCTACCTCTCTCTCATCTCCCTCTTCCCTCTCTTCTCCTTCTTCTTCTGCTTTTCTTCTCTTCTCCCTCTTCTTCTCCTTTTCTTTCCTTCTCCTCCTCGACGCCTCACACCTCCTCGCTGCAGCCCTTGCCGCAGCCGCCTTCCTCTTTTCTTCTTCTTCCCTTTCTTCTCCCTCTTCTTCTTCTTCTCTTCTTTTTCTTCTTCTTCCCTTCTCCTCGACGCCACACACATCCTCTCCTCTGTTTCCCGCTGCGGGAAATAGAGGTGCTGCAGCCCTAGCTACTACAGCTACCTCTCTCTCCTCTCCCTCTCTTTTCCCTCTTCTTCTTTCCTTCCTTCTCCCTCCTCTTCTTCTTCTCTTCTCTTCTCCCTCTACTTCTCTTCTTCTTCTCCCCACGCCCCACAGCTCCTCTCCTGTTTCGGGAAACAGAGAGCGTTGGAGGCGGTGGGATAAAATCGAAATTTTTGATTTTTTTTTTTTGCAACTTAATAGTTTAATTCTTTAAATTTCTATATTTACATATAGGTCCTCTAATTTATAGATAGGTCCTTAATAAATTTCAGAAATGAGGAATATTACACTAACGATTCATTAATTTTGGGAATTTGATCTTCAAGTCGTCATAGTTCTCCCAAGTGACATCTTCTGTTGGTAGGTTCATCCACTGTATTAGCACTTTAGTAGTGGGTCATCGTCGTCGAGTCACGATCGGTCGATCAATAATGGCACTTGGCTGGGTCTAGAGTTCTCCTTGGGTAGTCATATTTGGTGGGTGGCTTTGGGTTGTCTCCAAGCACCTATTTACAACTTCTGTTTGGCCATCGATTTGTGGGTGATATGCCATACTCCTTTTCAATTTAGTACCATGTATATGGAATAACTTTGACCAAAATCTGCTCGTGAAGATGCAAGTAGAATTTATCATAAGCACAATGCGTCCCTTATAGTGTAATTCTTTTGAGTCCCAATTGTAATGAGCCACGGAGCTTGGTGCTTCCTCCAATTTTTTTATGATCTTACTAGTCTCCGAATCTTTCTGTCATTCCATCTTAATATCCTCAAGGAAGTCGCTGGTCGGAAGTGAAACGACCGAAAATTCAACTTGCTTGAGTAGTTGCGAAAGCGCATCTGCAACAACATTCTCTTTCCACTTTTTGTAAGTTATTTCATAATCAAATCCAAGAAGTTTTGTTACCCATTTTTGCTGCTCAAGAGATGATATCTTTTGCTCCAAAAAGTACTTGAGGCTTTTATGGTCGGTTTTAATTTGAAATTGTCGACCGATCAAGTAGGGTCTTCACCTCGTTGCTGCGTGCACAATGGCGAGCATCTCCTTATCATATGTTAACATATTTTGATGGGAGGGAGACAATGCCTTGCTAGTGTATACGAGTAGTCGACCATCTTGTATAAGAATGGCCCCAATTCTAACTCCATATGCGTTCGCCTCAATAATGAAGGGTCAACTGAAATCTAGTAGTGCTAGCACCAGCGTCGTCATCATGGCTGCCTTAAGTTTATCGAAGACAGCGAAGGCTTTGTCCGACCATTGGAAGACATCTTTTTTCAGTAAGGAAGTAAGTGGTGCACTGATCTTTCCATAGTTTTTCACGAACTTACGGTAGTAGCCTATTAAACCCAAAAATCCATATAGCAATTTTATGTTCCTTGGGGTCGACTAGTTTTGCATTGCTTCGATTTTGAAGGGGTCCACCATCACACCTTTCTCTAATATGATATGCCCAAGAAATTTCATCTTTTGTTGCAGAAAGCAAAAATTCATAGTGGCCATTGTGTGTTCGAAAGGCGATTTTCGGTATGCCTTTTCACACACTCGTATTTGATGATACCCGGATCGAAGGTCCAGCTTTCTGAAGATTTGTGCTCCCTTTCATCTAACAATTCATCTACTATTGGAATAGGATATTTATCCTTGATGGTTATGCCATTGAGAGCTCAGTAATCAACGCATATTCGTCATATTCCATCCTTCTTACGTACAAGTAGCACCGGTGAAAAGTAGAGACTACAACTTAGCTGAATAACTCCTGTTTCGAGCATCTCTTTTACAATCTTTTCTATTTCATTCTTCTGAAGATGTAGATACTGATATGGCCGAGTATTTACTGAAGGTTTGCTTGGAAGAATCGTTATTTAATAATCATGTCGACGGGTAAGAGGTAGGTTGTACGGTTCAACAAGTATATCTGAAAATTCAGCAAGCAAAGGAAGTAGGTTTGGATCTTCAAATTCTATTGGCTCTCCCTTAGTTTGCTGCTCAAGTTGTACCAAAAAGCCGTTTTATGTTTAATGCAAAACCTTCTCCATTTGTTGTGTGCAAATCGTCGTTACGTCACCCCCATGTTTCCTATGAAGTATCACTTGTTTCTCTTTACTGTAAAATTTCATGATTAGTTGCATAAAATTTGAAGAAACATCACCCAATGTCGTCAACCATTTAATTCTAAGCATGGCCTCATGATCATCAAGAGAGAGGAGGAAGAAATATGCAATTATCTCTTGGTTCTACAGCAACAGTTTCACTCGCGGGCACCTATGATCATACTTCAAAATTCATCCGTCGGTAACCTTAACGTCAAACCTACTACAATTCTCGATAGGTAAGGCCATTTGGATAGCAACCTTACTGTTTAGGAAGTTATTAGTATTGCCAATGTCGATGAGAACAGTGATCGGTTGTTGTTTGAGAATGCCTCCAACTTTCATCGTTTGCAAATTTGAGTAGCCGGCTAATGCATGTACCATAATTTCGGTCAGTTGTGACTCTTCTTCTACATCTTCTTCTTTATGTTCAAGGCTCTCTTCTGGATGTTCAATGACCTCTTCTTCTACTGGTTCAATCATAAGAAGTCTCCCTTTACTACAGCGATGCTCACGGCTCGTCGCAATGCCAACATAATAATACCGAGGGTAAAAATGCATAATGGATTTCGAAAGAAAATCGATAGAATAATTGTTCAGATAGAAAATGTCACAGAAGACAAGGAACGAACTCTTGACGAAACTTTGATAAAAACAAAAAAAATAGCTCACCACCAAGTTTAAAATCAAAAGGGATACAGAAGATCACCACCCTAATGATAATAAACAAGGATACAGAAATGAAAGCAAAAAACTCACCACTCAATGACACATCCAAGAGATACAGAGTTCAAAAGTGCACTCCAAGAGAGCTTCTGCCAATATCCTCAGTTTCTAAAGCCCTAAACCCCAAAATAAATACTAGTGCATGAAACAACCCTTCATGCATAGGGAATTTCGAAATAAGTGCTTTACAGTTGTCAACCAACTCCATTAATGCATTCCTTAGCCATGAAGAAAAGTACCATGATACAACTTTACATCTGCCAACCAACTCTATTAATGTATTCCTTTGTGCAAGGAATATGCTGATGAGCTGTCTTATCTGAGTAGGCTGAGTTGAAGATTATGAGGTAATATTTTTGGCTGAAAAAAATATTATATTATCAGCATGGTCCATATGAACAAAGCAAATTAGACATTCCCGTGTCAATCTCCCCTGGTTGAAACTGGCAATGGAGTGTACAAACTAGAATTTTGACTTCTTGTTTTTGCCAAATGACACAATCGACATTGCTTCACATGTCTATCCACATCTTTGAACATTTTAGGCTAGTAGAAATTTGATTGAACAAGAGCTAGAGTCTTGTCCCTACCGAAATGTCCTCCCAAAACACCACCATGAGCTTCAGCTAGAATTACTTGTCTCAAAGAACAAGATGGAACACACAAAGCATTAGCTCGAAAAAGAAAACCATCAAAGATAAAAAATTATTGAAAGGAACCTGTTTTACAATTCTACTATATCGAGCCGAAATTCACATCATTCTCATAGAGATCTTTGAATGTTTTAAATCCAACCACTTTGACTTCCATTGCTGATAATAAAGAATACTTTCTGCTCAATGCGTCAGCAACTATATTTTGAACACCAGATTTGTGCTTGATTGTAAAGTTGTAAGATTGTAAAAACTCCACCCAAGCTGCATGCCTCTTGTTTAGCTTGTGCTGGTGATTAATGAACTTTAATGCCTTATTGATTAGAATATAGAACAAATGGCTTAACAAGAAGATATTGACTCCAATGAGACAAAGCTCGATAAATCGCATAAAACTCCTTATCATAAGTAGAGTATTTTTTCTCATATCATTCAGCTTTTCACTAAAAATGCAATGGGCTTTCCGTCTTGACTCAAAACAGCATCAATTCCCACATTAGATGCATCACATTCAACTTCAAACACATTATCAAAATTTGATAGAACTAAGATAGGAGCTTCGGTCACCTTTCTTTTCAAAAACTCAAAAGCATCATTAGCTTCACTAGTCCATTTGAATTTATCACATTTCAGACATTCGGTGATTGGAGCGACAATAGAGCTGAAACCCTTGATTAATCTTCTATAAAATGAAGTTAAGCCATGGAAACTCCTCACATCATGCAATGAATCAGGTGTTGGCCAACTGAGAATAGCCTCTACCTTCTTTGATCCATCATGATTCCATCGTTTGAAACAACATACCCCAGAAACACCACACTAGAAGTAAAGAAATCACACTTCTTTAGATTAGCATAAAGCTTTTGATGCCTCAAAATAAGAAAGATCTCTTTTAGATGATTCATATGCTCCTCTTCGTTCTTGCTGTACACCAGCATATCGTCAAAATAAACTACAACAAATATTCCAATGCATGGCTTAAGCATGTGATTCATAAATCTCGTGAAGGTGCTAGGAGCATTAGATAGCCCAAATGGCTTAAGCCTTCTCTAGTTTTAAATGTTGTTTTCCACTCATCTCCGGGCCTCATTCTTATTTGGTGATAGCAACTCCTCAAATTAATTTTTGAGAAAATATAAGCACCACACAATTGATCAAGTAAATCATCTAACCTTGGAATAGGAAAGCGATAGTCCACTGTGATTTTGTTGATGGTGCGACTGTCCACGCACATTCTCCAAGAACCATCTTTCTTTGGCACAACAAGGCTGGAACAGCACAAGGACTCATGCTCTCCCGAATTAACCCTTTTTTCACCAATTCATCAACTTGCCTTTGAAGTTCTTCATGCTCCTTGTGACTCATTCTAATTACTGCCTTATTAGGTAGAACAACCCCCGGAATAAGATCAATGTGATGCTGGATATCTCTCAAGGGTAGAAGGCCATGTGGAATCTCTTCTGGTACAACATCTTCAAACTCTTCCAGCATTTGTTTCATGATTACTGGTGTCTCCTTGTGTTGTTCATTTTCCTCTACTACTACTAAAGTCATAACATGACCTCCCTCGTCTAATTCATCTTTGCATTCACCATAGGACATAAAAGCGCTAACTTTCTTCTATAGTGCACTGACTTCGGATGGTTGTAATAAAGCTAAAATAATCTTCTTTTCATTCACCTTAAAAGAATAAATATGTTTGTAGCCGTCATACAACACCCTTCTATCATAATGCCAAGGTCTTCCCAACGGCAAATGACAAACATCCATAGGAGCAACATCACACCATACTTCATCTTTATAATACTTGCCAATAGAAAATGAAATTAAACATCTTTTAGTTACATTGATGTCATTTCCTTTTTGCAGCCAACATAATTGGTATGGATGTGGATGAGGGATGGTATCCAACTTTAGCTTTTGTACCATCTCCAAAGATACCACGTTCTCAAAACTGCCGCTGTTGATGATCACCAAGCACACCTTGCCAAGAGAAGTGCATTTAGTGTGAAACACATTTTTTTCTCACCCAACTTTCATTGTCAGCCACATAAGATACTTGTAAACTACATTGCAATACAATAGACAAACCATGATCAGCATAAGTAATCTCTTCCTCATCATCATCGTATTTTGGTTCGTCCTCAGCTTCATCTTCTCCTCCATCACTATGATCTTCAACCAAAGTTATAATCCTC
>NW_008991772.1:31690-48050 GCF_000313855.2 Musa acuminata subsp. malaccensis
CTTCTTTGAATTGTCGCCATGAAAGGACTCCATAAGTATGTTCAAACCAGTCAAACCACTGTATAACATCCACTTCAAGGTGTATAGCTGTAATTTTCACCATAGATGCATCCGCAGTTTTGTGATACCGAAAATATCGCTTCGCGCGTGACATCCAACCAATCGAGTCTTCTTCTTCCCATCTAGGGAAGTCTACTCTCATGCATGGATAGTTGGGGTCGGTCATAGAGCTTTCCCTCCCTTAGAAATCATCTCTTCGGGCTTGGTGCGATTGGACAAAGCTCTCTCCTTGATATGATTTCTTCGGCCTTGGTGGTCGACCCAATCTGAGTTCAGTAAAGAACGTCCGAATCTTATCCTTCATTCGTACCTCCAAGGCTTCGAATTTAGCATTGATTGCCTCCTTAGATGCCATAGTATATGCTTCCAAATCTATGATGTTAAGATCTCTCTTTTGTTGTCGGGTTAAAGGCATGTATTGGTTGATAGAGGTGATGGTCGAAAGGGTTGGTGGATTGGTGGATGTAGACTACGGTTTAGGTTTGTTTTGTGGCTATTTTAGGTACAGTTTGAGGGTGTGGTTTGGTGAAGTTTTAGGACTGTGGATGAAAATTTTGGATCTGTGATTGATGGCAGTAAAGGTTTAATAAAAATCAGTGAAAGTTGCAGCAAGTTTGTGCTATCTTGTAAAAGCAAAATTGTCATTGAAGAAACAACGATTTCTCAATAAAATTTTCACCAAAAACAAAAGAGAATTGAGGAGGGAATTGACAGTAAAATCATAGTTTATATGATAGCAAGGATGTCTAATTTAATCAAAAAAAAATTTGACAATACAACAACAAGGAAATTGGTACAAGCTGCGATAGCAGAATTCTCGTCGAAAAATTTCAGCGGCTTGGAACAAAAATTTACAACACAATCATTTTTAGAGATAAATTCCTCAATAGATCAATCTTAGATAAAAGCCAAGATAATCTATGAAGTATCTACGAATTTTGTTCAGAAAAGATTGCAAATAAATGGGTTAAGGCAATAATATGCGGCTAAAATTTTTTTATAGCACAGTCTTCAAGTGTATCAAATTGGACGTAAAAGATCAATGATTTATATTAAGATTTTTTCAACGAAACTAAAGAGAAATCTACTGTTAGGAAGTGTCAAAGCTATCATAAAAATTTTGTAAAAATTTGGACAAAAAAAACATAGTATCAAGATTAGTGCTATGCGATTGAAATTTTACAATGCAAATTTTCAAGTATAGTAGATTTTACATAAAAGATCAATGATTTATATTGAGAATTTTTTTGACAAAACTACAAGGAAATATGCTGTTAGGAAATGTCAAAGATGTCATAAAAATTTCGTAAAAATTTAGATAGAAAAACACAGTAGCAAGATCAAACAGATAGTGCTATGCAATTGGAATTCTGCAATGTATCTTTCGTCGCAAAGATGAAAATTTTATGACGAAAAATTTATGTAACAATATAGGAACAATTTTTTTGAGATTTTTAAATAAAGATAACTAAATTATAGCAGTAGTAGGGTAGAAAATCAAAACCTATTGTAATTCACGGGGAGATCAAACGATGATTCGCGATGGAGATGACGACAGAATTTGACGACGATCTTTTAAGCAATTGTGGGAATTACTTTAGGCGACTATGGTGGATTGATCGATGGCTGTGGAAGGGCAACGAGATGCCAAGAACGTTGCTCTGATACCAGGTGATAGAACCCTTATAGATTCTAAACTTGGGGTTAATCTCTTTAGGGGATCGACCTCCTTGAAACTCTATAGGGGTTCCTCCTTCCAAGTTGCTGCACAAAGGCTTCAGAAAAGATTCATCTATTACTTATGAAAAGAGAAAGAATACATGACTATTTATAGGGCTTCTAAACCCTAACTCCTAATAGGACTCCTACTTAAGACTCCTACTTCTAACCAACTCCTAATAGGATTTCTACTCGAGACTCCTATTCCTTTACAACTCTTAATTCTTCTCTAAGAAACAACCTCCTAACCCTAGCCGACCTCTTCACCTCTTTAATAAGGACCGACTTAAGTAGATTTTACATGAATGTCCCTTTCAATTAGGACTCTCCTAGCTAGAGTCCTAACACCAACCAACGATAAGATACAAACAAAATAAGACATTGATAAGACAAGTTTGACACCTCTAGACCTTGGATCAATAACGGGGGGTTACAATAAATAGGAAGTAGAGAAAATATTGCTGTCAATAAGAACATTGGGAATGACAATATATTTAAGTACACACTTAATTTATATATGGCAATCAGTGGAGTGATTATTGGGAATGACAATATATTTAAGTACACCATAAAAAACCCTATCAAACCAAACCTTATGCAAAACTCACTAAGTTAAGTGCAAAGGAATACACCATTACAATTATGTTATCATTCCAATTATACCATTAACAAAACCCTTTCAAACTGAACTTAATGTAAATAAAACAATTGAAATAAGAACAAAGAAACATAACATAACATGGTAGGTCATTATTTCACATCTGCACCAACAAACTGTTCCAGTGCTATTGTATGGTAACCAGTCGAACCATAATCAACATCATGCTTAATCTGTCATTTACTAACTAAAATGGCCAGCACCAACTAATAACTCAATGACCAACTCATGCAACATCCACTAGAAAACAAATTGAGCCAGCTATTCCAGTGCCATTGTGATGATCAGTCAACCAATCAACCAAACAAAGAACCTCATGTCATCAACACTATATAGAAAGCTTCAACCCAGTTATGAGTAGTAGTTGTCCAAGTTCCTGCACAACCTCACATTTACATGATCTGCTACCAATACCAATGCTCAGATTGCCCACAAAGAAAGGACATGTAAATAGAATAACAATGAAACCAAGGCTAGCATATCTTTCCTATTTCTTTTCTATAGAGGATAAAACCATCAGCTAGCATGTCTGAACCTTATACATAAGCTAATTTATACTGCAAGATACTGATGGTTGTCCAGCAATCACTAGATCAACTCCAAAAGCCCAACAAGACGAACTTTTTCAGGACTGCAAAAAGAATGATAGTTGGCTTTCCTCCTAAAAATAAAACGAATTTTACTAACTTCAGTCAGCCACAACCATTACATTCTTCAATTTTAAAAGCTACTGTTAATTGGCATCGTACATGAAGCCAATCCTACTAATTTCATGTTATTATAAGAAAGCCTCTTCAACCAATCACAACAATTACATTCTTCTATTGCAAATGCCCATATTCTAGCTAAGAGTATGGTTCCCTTTCAAAAGAGTATAAGCACATTAAAGCCATCTTTGACCAATCACAACAATTACATTCTTCAATTTCAAAAGCCCATATTCTAAGTAAGAGCATCCTTCCAGAAGAGTATCATCACATTAAAACCTAATCAATTAGTATAATACCAGAGCCTACCTATGACTGTGACAAAATGAGGATCCAAAATCCAGAACCATTTCATGTATGAAATTGATGAACCAATAAGCTAAACTCATGAAACTATCATGTCCGGACTCCCAACAATTTGCATACATCATATAGAACTCATTTTGAACAGACTAAGAACTGACTGAAAAAACTAGAACTCATCCTGAGCAGACTAAGAATCAACTGAAGAAACAAGAACTCATCTTGCGGAGACCAAGTATCGCCTAAAGAAACTAAAAAACCCAAATTCACCTTTCCTTTTATAGTTAGTGTTTCAAACACAATTATGGTCAACAGCCCAGATGTTACCTTTACTGATTAGCTTTGCTTTCACAACAAATGTTCCAAATATTTGCAAACTCTAAACCCTTTCTTGCAGCAATCATTATTGATACAGCTCTCTGATTGACCTTCTAAGTTCATAAAAATAGAATTGTACAACAATAATGAAACTATGAGATGATGTATAAGTTCATCAAAGACCACATCTCAGTCAATACCAGAGAATCCTAATAAGGCGAAAGGAAAAAAATCAACTACGTAGCTTAGTAACCACCACGAATAATTAGTGATACCAAAAAACACAAAAGGACTGAAACAACAGGAAGTTGGTGCTTTTATCCCATGAATCAACAAGGCTCTTGCATAAGAGGTCTTAAACATATTCATGTGGATACCAGAAAAAGCGGAGTGCTATTCCTTAAACTTGGTTTGATTGCAACCAAGAGATGTAGCATAAATAAGACCATTTGTCCATTATTAATGATCTATTGATTTATTGTTCTACTCTTAAGTCCCACTCTTTTTCAGTCCAAAACAACAAAAGAAACTAGATAGTAACCACAAAGATTAATTAGTGATACCAAAATACACAAAAGGACTGAAACAACAGCAAGTTGGTGCTTTTACCCCATGAACAACATCGCAGCTCTTAAACATGTCAATACCAGAAAAAGCAGAGTGCTATTCCTTAAACAATGAAACTTGGACTGATTACTCTCAAGAGATGTAACATGAATAAGATCATTTGTCTGTTATTAATGATGAGGGCCTAATGGTCCATTGATATGTCATTTTACTGCTTAGTCCCTCTTTTTTTCGATCCAAAAACCGAAAAGTAACAAGATGAAAAAGTACACAAAATTCATAGAGAAACTAGATCATTGATATTTTGACTTCTGAGGGCCAATATAGGTTATCTGTTCATGGTGCTTAACTTATCTGACATCATGTGTGGCACTATATTAGCAAATTTCGTAGCCCCACACATAACATAGGGCATTCACCTTGGTTTTTCTAGTAGGCATTACACCTGGTTTGTTCACTACTTTCTTGTTGCACATTATATATTCATCAGTCAGACAACACAGATAAGCGTGTAAACTATGTCAATAGTTGATGTTCCTACGTTGTAGCAATAGTTTTGTTAAAACTATTCAATAACTAAACTGTGAAAGAAATTGCATTGTTTAGAATAAGTTACTCAGACATGTACCAAATGTTCAGAAGCAACTTGTTTTGGTTTTTAACCTCTTTGGCCTATCCATCTAAATTTTCCTTCTTGACAATTCTGTTGTACTTTAAACATAATTCAGAAACTTTGGCTTATTAAAAATGTACTCTTTTAAGTTTTTTTTCTCCATCTTGTCTCAGTCTCGTTGCTTCATCTTGTACCTCTTCTCTTTATTCTTCTCTAATATTTATTCATTTTTCTACATCTACCAATTATAATAGTTGTGAATCTTCTTTAACTTGTGTTTTTATTTGCCTTCTCTTCTATCCTTGTTTGATCATATATGCTAAGAAGAAAAAAACTTTTAAATAGAGTATAGACAAGACAATTTTATTTTTCTTCTTTTTGAAATTCGTTGTGTATGGTAAGATACAAGTATGGTTTAGATCCATACCAGTGTGGGCCTGAACCAGTATAGGTCTGATACTCGAGATTCAATTCTTCGACCTGAACCGGTACAAGTTTTGACTCTTGAGATCCAAGTATTGTTGAAATGGACAACAATTCAAGATAATACTCATCAAGGGCAATAAAATGACATCACCAATATAACATTGTGTCAAAGTTTGTGTCACAGAAAATGGGTAATAATTCCAAGAACAAGGACAAAACCCATCAAAGGTGGCATCATTTTATTCCAACAGAGAGGCAAGTAGAGATTACAGCAAATTGTATGACCAATACATGAAGCAAAATCATGTTGATTGCTCTTAAAGATCTTTTGCTTAGTCAATACATAAATATTTGGTTTTGCTGCTCAGTTAAAACACTAGTAGAAAATATTTGGTAATATCCTCCATGAAATTGAACACTAAGTAGATGTAAGTTTCTAGCTTCTTGTATTATCCATCACATCTCCACATCACTACCTCTAGTGACAAACAAATGATATGATAGAGAAATTTTATACCAATAAGCACATTAGTAATACAAACATAAATTAGAATGCTTAAAGAATTTGCCCTATTGACTCGAAACACACAGACATTACATAAGAAGTTCAAATAGAAAATAGAATTTGCACTATTGACTCGAAGCACACAGACATTACATAAGAAGTTCGCATAGAAAATTGTATTTCAGTAGGCAATGAAAACATCAATTTCAGTAAGAATTAATTAAATCATAAGATTAGAATGCTTAAGACTCCACAAAGTGAAACATTAAATAAGAAGTTTCAAAAGGTGAAGATATATCATTGTTTCACTAACATATGTATCACTAATTTTACTATATCTGTACTGATATGCAATAAACTAATCATCTTTGAAATCATAGAAAATATCAATGGACTTATGCATGAGAAAAAAAAAGGGGCTACACACTTGAACAGGTAGTTCAGATTGGCATTGATTCACCCTGCTTCTATACACAAGCAGAACAGAAGTACCCAACTACAACCCCCATTAGAAAAGAAATTCAATTGTGTACACAAAATAAGCATGCTATTCTTACTGGCACTGGAATATCCTTAGCTTAGTATAATCTATTATACTATCATCTCATTCACAAAAAAGACCTACAATAATTAAGTAATCTATTATCTCTAACCATTAAATACTTTTGATCCATAAAACATGGCTTAATTATCAGAACACTCGTTGTAGTGCTCTACCCATTCAACTTTTGCTGTCCTAAAATGATAGATCCGTTCATTCCATCCATCCTGCATCCTCAACTCCTTACTAATACTAAAATCACAATTCAAGAATTCAGTCGTAACCCTGGGAAATTAAACACAACTACATGAAAATCAATATAACCACAGTTAGCTATAGCGAAACAATGAATGACCAATTGTTCATCATCAATAAAAATAGAAATTAAACTTTATTTTTATTTTTATATTTTTTTTAAATTTGTTACAATAAGATGCCAGTATGGTTTAGACCCATACCAGTATGCGCTAAACCAGTATAGGTCTGATACTCGATATTCAATTCTTCGACCTGAACTAGTATAGATCTGATACTTGAGATTCAATTCTTTGGTTGGAATGGACAAAAATTCAAGATTATACATACGAAGGGAATAAAATGACATCACCATACAACATTAAAACAAAGTTTGTGACTCTTTAGCATGGAATGGATGATGATTCAGAAAAGGGGATGAAAACCAATCAAAAGTGGCATAAGTATCACATATAAAGTACATGGCAAATATTGAGAATACAAAAGAATCTAAACCCAAAGATGTAAGAAAGCAATATAAAATTTCCATGATGAATTCACTAGACAAGAACAGAGACATAAATATAACATATAAAGTGCTTGCTAATCTAGGTAGTTGAAAATAAATCTAGCATAAATACACATTACCAAATGCTACAACCAAGACACTCTCATGTCTTGCCAATATGAAGAAATGAAAAGACAATGCATGACATGGGATACCCATCATTTTTTGTGTAAGACACCCAAAAATTCACATATAATCACATAACACATCAACATCTGAAGGCCAATGCAAATAAAGGGAAAGGCAAGAGGCCTTGTAGTGCATAAAACACCCATTGTTTTGATACTCCCAACACATATAAACAGTACAGGCTTCCTGTAGATATTCCAACTACATGGTCATATTGCAGGAAACTAACAAAGGTGAATCATTCTATGTCCTCCGTTAAAAGTGGATAAATACAGGAAATATCCCTTTTCATGTCTGCAATCCAATGAAGAAAAGATTGACCATCATACAATGAAGATATGGTTCTGCAATCTTGATTCCTGGTATTGTGCATCTTTGCTTCATCATAGAACTCATTCACTAATTTCAGAATACCAGAATAAAAGAACCAACCCAAACTGTTTCTTCGGTTGATCCAAGAAAATAGATACTCCTTTCCCTCAAAAATATTATCTATATGATGCCGAGCTGCTCAATTCTTGTTTTCCCAAAACAAATTTCAAATGCAACATATATGTTCAACAAAAAAACTGCATATCAAACTTGAAGAAAATATGCCTGAGAAAAGCAAAGAAATTGTAACTTATATTGCAACCACAGTTCTTATCAAAGCCAGGATAAGCCCATCTTGCATCAAACACAGGATCCAGCAAAAGCTCTTACCATTGTCTGGATATTGCAACCAAAATGAAGATCCAAAGGAAGGGTAAGCAAAATTTTCGATCTACCCTCACAAAAGAAAGCATGCCAGAAGAACTTCTCAATGACAAGCCAAAACCCATTAGAAGAAAATATCCAAACCAATGTATGCCAGATGACCAGTAACTAAAAAATATGATCACTAGTTCACTACAACAAAAGCTGGCACATCACATGATAGAAGTGAAAAAGTGGAGCTGCAAGTCATAACTGATCCATCTTTCAAAGTTCATCTAATCTCTGACAAGTCATTCCCACCAAGGATAATATCAAATTACATAAACACATGGCTAATTGGCAACAAAATTCTATAGCTCAAAGAAACACAGTAACCATCATTATAACATCACAAAGTTCATCTATAACATTTTGATCCATACTAAAAAAAATAAACTCAAAGACCTAACGTTGATTGCGTTAGAACTTAACATATTTGTCTATACAATCGAAAACAACATGCAAACAATTTGAGATTTTTTTGACCCCCTTTCAAAAGACATCTCCCTCCAGAAGAACAAGAAGAAGCTGTAGCAAAATATTTGACTATGAGTGCAGATAGAACTTCTATTCTTCATGCTAACCAAAACAATAATCTTGAAATCTTGTTTGTATCAAATATGGTTGTAAGAATCTTCATCAATGAAATATTCGATCTGCAATTGGGTCTCTACAAGAAGATACCTTGACAAAAGTTAGACTCCTTTGTTTACAATGTGAAGGCTCCATGCTTTAGTTAATAACATGATATTCCAAAACCTCCATGTCTAGAAAAATAACAGAACTATTAGAAAAATGTGATAGGTAGCTCCCAAAACAAGCTTCAAGTAGACTAACAACAAATATAATGACCAACAAAATGGTACTTCAGCCCACGAAGATAACAATTCTACTAAAGATCAGCAATATGGAATGAGTTTCAAGGAAAAAAATCAAGAGAACATGGCATGTTTGTACCTCCAAACTGATACATGGAAAGAGAAACAATGCATCTTAAAACACTTTTATTCAAAGCCATCACTTGCAGGTATAGAATTGCTTCACAAATCCATATAACAATCAAGGACAATTATCATAACCCAAGACCACCATCCAAAACTCATTTATGGCAATTAAGTACCTGTATGAGCCATCATTACCATGTCCTAACTTCCAAACAAGATATAAGGAAACATGATTCAAAAGAGAAACAGAAGTTAATTAAGAAGAGAAACCCAAAAGAGTGGTAGTTAAAAAACATAAAATAATTAATATGTTAGTAGTATGAGAAGAGGTAGAGAAAGACCTAAAAAGACTTTAATAAAAATTATAAATAAAGATTTAAATACTTTAAACTTAACTAAACATATAAC
Source organism: Musa acuminata subsp. malaccensis (assembly GCF_000313855.2). Classification (NCBI taxonomy): domain Eukaryota; kingdom Viridiplantae; phylum Streptophyta; class Magnoliopsida; order Zingiberales; family Musaceae; genus Musa; species Musa acuminata. Next base: position 41,126 of record NW_008991772.1, read on the forward strand.
TTTTTACATATTTCAATGATGGCAAAAGATCCAAGTAGCCGAGCCCAAATAATCAGGACTTACGATTTTATAGTTGTTGTTATTGTAGTAAAAACCCAAAAGAGTACTTTTAAGAGCCAAAGGTTCACAAAGTCAAAGTGAAAATAATGTCCATCCAAATGTAATTCCGTGGAATGGTTGGACTGCATTTTGGCAATAAATGAACAGCCATCAGGCCATTGGAAACCATGGCTCTATGGAATTCAAGAAAATTCAACAAAATCGGCGGACAACCTCTACAACCAAACATGAATACCAATGGATGCAATTAACCCAATATGGAAATGGTTTTCTCTTCTTCTCCCTCTTCTTTGAACGCCCTCTCCTTCTTCCTTCTTCGATGCTTCTCCCTCAACTTCGCCATAGCTAGGTTAATACCGCCCAATAGTAGACGGTAATGATCGAAATTTCAACCGTTACCGCCCGAAACAGTCCTGTATCGTCTAATACGGGACTATATCGAGTGGACCGCTCAGTAGCGAGCAGTCCGCGTATCGCCCGGTACATACTGTCCGATACAGGCGGTATGATTCGAAATCGCGAAGCTTGCTTCTAATAAGACTTGCCAACCAAGGAACTGCTGAAAATTCATCACAACAAGAATAATTAACATTTGGACGAAAAAAAATATCTAGTTCACTCATAATTCGCACTCCTAAATCTAAACTAGCCTTATCAAAAATGTAAAACCTATATCTAATACCAAATACAACCCAAGAAAGGTCAGTATCCATGTCTAATCACCAGACATATGGCTAATGCTGATGCTTCTGGAACACCACACAAAAACACTATGAATAGAACATACAGAAAACATAGAAAAAGACTAACTTCAAAAGCGCAAATTTATAAAATGTACCAAGCTTGCTGACTTGAGTAGTAGAGATATCCAACAGATGCAGCAATGCTGATGACGGTTAGATAATGTTTAAAACCAAATACCATTGGACCAAAGCAAAACACTCACGTGCCCATGCAAAACTAGATGCCCATATGCTTTCCTTTTGACAAAAATAAAAACAAACAAACATATTTTGATGAGTAACTGTATCAAATGACCAACTTGTGCACATTAAGTGCAACAAATAATAGTTGAAAGTAGTGAGGGCCAACTAAACCAGCACAAAACAGATGCATCCATTGTTCAGAGCATTTCGGAAGACCTGCATCCATGATAATAAGCAGCATGTTACAGCAAAGAAACCCCTTAAATATAACACCATCTAATGGAAAACCTATTTTAATCATTCAACAGAAACCAGAGGATGCTTGACAAACTGCATCATGGGCTTCGTGTGGTCTCCAAACAGATAATAACCACATAAACAACACAGCCTCACCAACCACATTGATAATATACATAGAATCTGCCACAAGAGATTGAGAATTTCGGATCACAGTACTCGTGAGTTATGACAATCAAATCTTTCAAAGCACTAGAAGCATAAAAAATATTAATGCTGCAAATTGTGAAGTCCTCTGAGAGAACATAAGGAAACGCCTCAAGTGCTTAACATAATAATCAGAATTAACTTCAACCAATAGACGCTGTCATAACTCCTAACCAAAGTAGAAATCTGAGAGAATCCCAGAAGAGATGAATGAGACATTCAAATGATCTTCTAAAAAGACTTGTCCAGCAAGTAACTGCTGAAAATTCACAACAACAAGAATAATTAACAATTGGACAAAAAAATAATATCTCAAAAATTCGTGCATAATTTGCACACCCAAATCTAATCTAGCCTTGTCAAAAAGGAAAAATCTATTGTTTCATACCAAATACAATCCAAGAAAGGTCAGTTACCATGTCTAAATACCAAAATTATGGGAAATGCTGATGCTTCTGCAACTGCAAACAAAAACACTAGGAATAGAACATTCAGAAAACATAGAGAAAGACTAACTTCAAAAAAGCAAATTTATAAAATGTACCAAGTAAGCTGACGAAAGTAGTAGGATAGGGAAAATAATCAACGATTAAACAGCCAGTTAATGGAACCTCTTCCTTGAGAAACTTCTACATCCAACAAGAGATAAACAACAGACACAGCAATGTTGATGATAGGGTTAGAGCATACTGAAAACCAAATGCCATAGGAAGGTAGCAAAACATTCACATCTCTCTTTCAAAAATCTATTGTCACATGCCCATGCAAAACTAGATGTCCATCTCCTTTCCCTTGCACACAACAAATAAAAACAATCCATATTTTGATGAGAACCATATCAAAACACCAACATGTGCACATAAGTGCAACAAATAATAGTTGAAAGTAACGAGGACCCATTGTTCAAACCAGATAATAAGCAATGTATGTCACAGCAAAGAAACCCCTTAAAGATAACACTATCTAATGGAAAACCTATTTTAATAATTCAACGGAAAGCAAAGCATCCTTAACAAACTGCACCTTTGGGTCTGTGTGCGCACCACACAGATAATAACCACATAAACACCACAGCATCACCAACCACATCAGTGATACATTTAGAATCTACCACAAAAGAGACTCGAGAATTTTGGATCACAGTACTCGCGAGTTATGACAATCTAATCTTTCTAAGCACTAGGATCATAAAAACCCTAAATCCTGCAAATTGTGAAGTCCTTTGAGAGAATGCAAGGAAAAACCTAAAGCAATTAAAATAATAATTGAAATCAACTATAACCAATAGAAGCTGTCGGAACTCCTAACCTCTCAATCTTCTGTAATTCTTATTATTTAGTGTCATATTAAAAAAACATATACAAGATAACTGAAACTAAATACCTCAAGACAGGTTAAAAAAAAAAGACAATTAAGCTGCAAATTACAATTCTGACAAAGAATCTAAGAAGAGACAAATCAGAAATTCATATGACCTTCAAATAATACTTGCCATGCAAGTAGCTGCTGAAAATTAACAACAATAGGAATACTTAACATTTGGACAAAAACATAATATCCCAAAAAATCGTGAATAATTTGCACTCATAGATCTAAACTAGCCATATCAAAAAGGTAAAACCTATGTTTCATACCAATTACAATCCAAAAAAGGACAGTACCCATGTCTAATTACCAGACTTATGGCTAATGCTGATGCTTCTGCAACTGCACACAAAAACACTAGTAATAGAACATTAAGAAAACAAAGAGAACGAATAACTTCAAAAGTGCAAATTTATAAAATGTCACAAGCATGCCAACAGAAGTGGCAGACAGGGAAAATAAACAACAATTAAACAGCCAGTGCAGAAAAAATGAGAAGTTAATGGAACTTCTTACTTGAGACCCGTCTACATCCAACTAGAGATATACAACAGGCACAGCAAAGTTGATCAAAGGGTTAGAGCATATTTAAAACCAAATACCATAGGAAAGTAGCAAAACACACACATCTCTCTTTCAAAAAACTACTCACATGTCCATGCAAAAATAGATGTCCATCTCCTTTCCCTTGCACACAACAAATAAAAACAAACAACCATATTTTGATGAGAACCGTATCAAATGACCAACTTGTGCAGACAAGTGCAACAAATAATAGTTGAAAGTAATGACGGCCAACTAAACCAGCACAAACTGGACATATTCATTGTTCAGACTCTGGTTCAGAGCATTTCAGAAGACCTGCATCCATGATAATAAGCAGTGTATTTCACAGCAAAGAACCCCCTAAAATATAACAGAATCTAACGGAAAACCTATTTTAATCATTCAAAGGAAACCAGAGCATCCTGAACAAACTGCATCATAGGGTCTGTGTGGGCTCCATACAGATAATAACCACATACACAACACAGCCTCACCAACTGCATATAGAATCTGCCACAAAAGAGAGCTCGAGAATTCTGGATCAAGGTATTCATGAGTTATAACAATCAATCTTTCAAAGCACTAGAAGCATATAAACCATAAATACTGTGCAGTCCTCTGGCAACGGAAAACCTCAAGTAATTAAAATAATAATCGGAATCAACTAGAACCAATAGAAGCTGCCGTAATTCCTAAACTCTCGATCTTCCGTATTTCCTATGATTCATCATCATACTCAAAAAACATCTACAAGATAACTGGAACCAAATACCTCATGACCTGACCAGAAGCAGGTTAAAACAAAAAGACATCTAAGCTGCAAAGTAGATATCTGACAAAGAATCCCAGAAGAGACAAATGAGAAGTTCAAATGATCTTCTAATAAGACTAGTCCAGCAAGTAACTGCTGAAAATTCATGACAACAAGAACAATTAACATTTGGATAAAAACATAAAATCTCGAATTTTTGGGAATAATTTGGACTCCTAAATCTAAACTAACCTTACCAAAAATGTAAACCCACTTCTCATACCAAATACAATCCAAGAAAGGTCAGTAACCATGTCTATTTACCAGACTTATGGCTAATGCTGATCCTTCTGCAACTGCAAACAAAAAGTGCAAATTTATAAATTTGCAAATTTATAAAAAGTGCAAATTTATAAAATGTGCAAATTTAACATTCAGAAAACATAGAGAAAGACTCACATCAAAAGTGCAAATTTATAAAATGTACCAAGCATGCCAACGGAAGTAGTAGACAGGGAAAATAATCAACAAATTAAACTGCCAATGCTGAAAAAATGAGAAGTTAATGGAACCTCTTCCATTAAAACCAAATACCAAAAGAGAGCAAAACAATCACATCTCTCTTTCAAAAAGATACTGTCACATGCCCATGCAAAACTAGATGTCCATCAGCTTTCCCTTGCACAACAAATAAAACAAACAACCATATTTTGATGAGAACCGTATCAAAATAACTGACTTGTGCACATAAGTACAACAAATGATAGTTGAAAGTAACGAGGGCCGACTAAACCAGCACAAACCGGACACATCCATTGTTCAGAGCATTTCTGAAGACCTGCATCCATGATAATAAGCGGTGTGTGTCACAGCAAAGAAACCCCTTAAATAAACCACTATCTAATCGAAAACCTATTTTTATCATTCAACGGAAACCAGAGGATCCTTAACAATCTTCATCACAGGCTCAGTGTGGGCTCCATACAGATAAAAACCATATAAACACCACAGCCTCACCAACCACCAGCCGCGTCGATGATATATATAAAATCTGCCACAAAGGAGAGATCGATAATTTGGGATCATCGTACTAGCGAGTTAGGATAATTTAATCTTTCAAAAAACTAGGAGCATAAAAAATCCTGCAACTTGTGAAGTCCCCTGAGAGAACGCAAGGAAAAAATCATCCAATTAAAATAATAATCGGAATCAACTAAATCCAATAGAAGCTGTCGAAACTCCTAACCTCTCAACCTTCCGTATTTCTTAGGAAAATAGATCATCCAATTTCGTGTTTGAAGTGCTCGAAAAATAAAACGACATATATCAAAATTTTCCGATCCATCATCGATCGAAAATAGATTACCCAATTCGTTCAAGACCAATTTCAACTGCTCAATAACGTAAACCACAAGATTTGAAAGGCTTTTGATCTACCATCCATCAAAATCAGATCTTCCGATTCGCTCAATACCAATTTCAAGTGCCCGAATCCGAAATCACACGATTAAAAGGCTTTGGATGCACCACCTATCGAGAACAGATCATCCAATTCGAAAACGAAATCAACGAAAAACGGACGGCTGAGGAATTGGGTGCACCGCCATCGACGATCAACGGGTGGCTAAGGAGACACGGAACGACGCATACCAGAAACCAAAACAACGGTGGCAAGGAAGGGCAGGGAGTCCCGTCACTTATAGATTTCAAGCGAGGCAGCCAACGATCCAGATCAGAGTGTAAAGGAAAGAAGCAACGGCTGAGATGGAATTCCTTCTTAGTTGTGGCCGACAAGAACGAATCGGTGGGAAGGGTCGGTCGTTGCTGCATAAGAACGGCAAGTTGGAAACATGCCGTGGGATACACGCAGTTGCCCGTGGAAGGTCGGTCGGTGCTGTATAAGAACGGCAAGTTGGAAACACGCCGTGGGAAACACGCAGTTGCCCGCGGATTTCTCCAGGAAAGGTGAGAGAAGGTTCCCGACGCATCCTCTCTGGTGCGCCGTTCGTTTAGAGGACAAGAAATGGTTGATTAGAAACTTTAACATAATAATAATAATAATATCTGTGGAAGACTGGCTTATAGGAATTCGTTCTGGACCATTTATATTTTAAAAATTTAATGATAATATTATTTTTAAAAAAAATATTTTTAGACTATTTATTATTAATAGATACTTTTTTATATTTTTTAAACATATTACTATTTATTATAATCCTTAAAATACGTCTTATTGTTAGAACCATTGCAGATTCGAAACTTAGGGTTGATCTCTTTAGGGGATCGACCTCGTTGTAACTCTACAGGGGTTCCTCCCTCCAAGTTGTTGCTCAAAGACTGCAGAAAAGATTCATCTATTGCTTATCAAAAGAGAAGGAATACATGGCTATTTATAGGGTTTCTAAACCCTAACTCCTAATAGGACTCCTACTCAAGACTCCTACTTCTAACCAATTCCTAATAGGACTTCTACTCAAGACTCCTATTCTTTTACAACTCCTAATTCTTCTCTAAGAAACAACCTTCTAACCCTAGCCGGCCTCTTCACTTCTTTAATAGGGGTCGGCTTAGGTAGGTTTTATATGAATGTCCCTCTCAATTAGGACTCTCCTAGCTAGAGTCCTAACAGACCCCCGCCCTCTTCAAATCAGCCTTATCCTCGAAGTTGACGATTCATGAATTTTGGGAATTTGATCTTCAAATCGTCATAGTTCTCCCAAGTGGCATCTTTTGTTGGTAGGTTCACCCATTGTATTAGCACTTTAGTAGTGGGTCGTTGTCGTCGAGTCACGATCCGTCGATCAATAATGGCACTTGGTTGGGTCTGGAGTTC
>NW_008991772.1:228749-240389 GCF_000313855.2 Musa acuminata subsp. malaccensis
TAGCAGTTTTGAGCTCTCAGAAACACAAAAAGATAGCAAGATTTCGAGTGTGTGTTCTGTGCTTTCAGTGCTGAATGGGTGGGGTATTTATAGGCCCAACCCAATTCAAATTTGGAGCTCAAAACGATCAAATCCCGGAATTCCGGGATCAGGCGGTTGCACCTCCTAACTGGAGAGGTTGCACCGCCTGGCAGAGCTCGAAGACTAAGCCCAGGCGGTTGCACCTCTGTGTCAGGGGCGGTAGCACCTCCTGAGTCTGGCTCGGAGACTGAGCCCCAGGCGGTGCCACCTCTTGACTGAGGCGGTTGCACCTCTCTACCAGAGCTCGAAGACTGAGCTCAGGCGGTGCCACCTCTCTGTCAGGGAGGTTGCACCACCCAGTCTAGCTCGAAGACTGAGCTCAGGCGGTGCCACCTCCTGGCTGGGGCGGTTGCACCACCCAGTCTCGCTGGGAGGCTTTGCCCAGGCGGTGCCACCTCCTGGCCTAGGCGGTTGCACCTCCTGGTGCAATCAGGGTCCGAATGGTTAGCTCCATTCGGCCCAATTTCAGTCTTTCAGGGGCCCAATTGCCCCAAGATTAAGCTAATGGGATCACCTCCGATTTTCCAACTTAATCAATGTGCTAACTACGATTAGATCTAAGACAATTTCTGCAGCTTTGCTTCGGTGCGTCAATCGCTTCTTCCGGCAAGTTTCCGGCGAACTTCCGTCGATCATCCGATGAACCCTCGGTGATGCTCCTGCGGACTTCCGGCAAACTCCTGGACTTTGCGACGATCCACTTGGCGAGTTCCGACGAGCTTCGCTTGGCAGCCTTCTGGACTTCTCGGATCTGTTCTCGCAGAACCTCTGACGACCGTCCGAACTTCTGTCGAACTCTCGAACTCCCAACGTGATCATGAACTTGACTCCGGCGCAACTCCTGCTGCTTGTCTAACTTTCATCGTAGTTAATCCTGCACACTCAAAACAAAAACTTCGATTGAGACAATTAATCCTAAGCAATTAACCAAGTTGTCCAGCATGTCATTGGTCCCTCGACGCTTCATCCGATTCTTCGGCGCATCGTCCTTTCCTACAGCCTATTGCCCAATCGGCCAGTTGACTCCGCAACTCCGATATCCTTGGCACAATACCTGCTCTTCTTGGCCCGATGCCCGAGTCCACGACCCGAAGCCTTCTGTCGATATGTCAACCGATCCACCGACCCGACGTCCAATCTTCTGACATGTTCCTCTGGCACAACATGATGTTCCTGCTTTAATTGTCTCATCCTAATCGAAGCACCCTGCGTCACTCAAAACGCAGATTAAATCATAAACATATATCAAGGAGTTTCATCATCAAAATATGAGATTCAACACAAACATGGCAGCGACGGCCCCTAGGGCTGGCGACGGTGGCGGGAGGGTTGATACGATGGCAAGACTCCCTACCGTTACCCCTCAAGTTGCTCCACCATATCCTCTCCAGAGAGAAACTCCTTCGACGAAGCAGCATCGAAGTAGGTCGCGCTCTAGATCGTGGCAGCCTGCTCTCATTTCCAGTGACCCTCGGCCTTGGACTAGCCTCTTCAAGGCTCCGGTTGGAAGTCCGGATCTAAGCTTGGAATTCTTTACTCCAGAAGTTCAGGCTGATAAGAAGATTGCTGTATACGAGACTACTAACTCAGCAGAGCTTATTGAGACATGGTCTATGGCGATTGTTGGCTATATGGTAGGTCTCAAAACATCTTATTTCACACTATCCTCATTTATCAAAACTCGATGGGGAATATCATCATTTGATCTTCATATGCTGGAGAACGGATTCTTTGTTTGCAAGCTATACTCTGAAGAAGATTTGCAACGGGTCCTCGAAGGATTCTGGACTATTCACGGCCATCCAATGATTCTACGACGCTGGTCTCCTGATGTCCATTTGGAGTTAGATAACCTACGGTCTATTCCATTATGGGTATCCTTTCAAGGTCTTCCTCTACATCTTTGGAGTCGACGTTTTATTACAAAGTTATGCAGCACTCTAGGACAACCACTCTACATCGACAAAGCAACAGCAGCTCAAACGAGATTAGCATTTGCACGAGCATGTGTACTGGTTTCTTCCGACGAAGATCTTCCAAATGAGGTTTTCTATTGTGATCTTGACAGGAACACTCGGAAGGTACATGTCTCATATTCCTCGAAGCCACAACGATGTCAGCATTGCTTATCTTTTGGTCATGCAAATGGAGCTTGTCAGCAAACTCCAAAACCGATCACAAAGGTCTATCGACCACGTCAAGCGCCTCAGCAACAAAGCAAGTCTTCTCTAATGGCGGTAGCACCGATGGTGGTGAAGACTATTGAGCATTTCGACTCGCAAGGACAGCACTGCGGACAAAAGGACAAATCCAAAATTTTACCTCTTCCTATAATGTCTGAGCCTTCCACAACATAAGTTTCCCATGGTACTAGTGGACAAGAGAAGCATAAGTTAAGAACTTCATCTCTTCCAATATATTCGGATCCGTCCACAATAGCTCAACGAACTTAGGCCCAAACAAATGTCGCCAGCAAGGATATTCTTCCTAAATAAACTCAGACAGCAACAAACATCGCCAACAAGGATATTTTGTCTCAACAAACTCATGCCCCAACAAACCTCTCTAGCTAGGCTGCTCCAACAAGTACTAACCAGGATATTGTGCCGCAACAATCTTATCATGCTTCAACAAACCCTGCCAATCAAGACCACATGATTCAAGGTATTTTAAAGTTTAAACATCTGCAAGCTGTAGATGAAGTGGATAAATATAGGAATAAAGCCATAAAAGGTAAGGATATTGTTTGGGAGGAAAATACAAAACCAAAGGATAAGAAAAAGGATGGTACAGTCCATCTAAAGTCGTAGGATGAATACCTTACCACATTTTTCATTTGTTTATTACTGATGAAGATAACATGTTGGAATGTTCGTGGACTTAATAAGACTGAGAAATGTCGAGAGCTCAACAGAATAATCAAGTCTGCCGCATGTGATATTGTTATTCTAGTGGAAACGAAAATTAAACAATCGCGCGTTCAAGCTCAAAAGAATTTAATATGGCCGGACGTAGAACTATTTACCAATGACTCCAATGAAACTTTTGGTAGAATATTGGTCTTATGGCATCCTAACTCTATTAATGCTTGGTTTATTTCTGCTAGTGATCAATTCATCCATCTTAAGGTAGAGGACAAAAAGAATGGCTGTCAATTCAATTTCACTGGTATATATGCTTCAAACAGTATGCAAGAAAGAAATACACTGTGGTCTGATCTAACTAACATTGCAGATAGCTGCCTTAATGTACCTTGGATTGTTCATGGTGACTTTAATACTGTTCGGTATACAAATGAAAAAGTCGGGGGTAGACAGCTTTCAGAAAGTCAGCTTCAGAGTTTTAATGATTACATAGATACTGCTGCATTGACTGATATGAAATCAGTGGGTAATTGGCTCTCCTGGAGTAATCAAGGTGCTGCTAACAGAAAAATAATGGCTCGACTTGATAGATGTCTAATTAATCAAGAATGGTTAATAGTTTACCCTGATTCACTTCTTGAGTATGATACTCCATTGTTTTCTGATCATTCTTTAATGTACATACACGCAGATAAAGCAACACCAAAAGGCAAGAAACTGTTTAGATTATTTAACATGTGGAGTACTCATACTCAGTTCCTTGATGTTATCAGATCAGCTTGGAATGTTAATGTGCATGGATCCGCCCCTTACATCTTATGTCAAAAACTCAAAGCCTGCAAAGCAGCACTTAAGGAGTGGAATACAAATACCTTTGGCAATATTACCACCCGAGTTCAATTTTGCAGAAAGAAACTAATAACAATGCAACATGAGCTGCAACTTCAGCCCCATGATGAGAATCTTATCGAAAAAGAGACAGAAGCTAGAAATAACTTCATGCAAGCCTTAAAGCAGGAGGAAAGTTTTGCAAAACAGAAGTCTCGACAACATTGGCTTACTTTAGGGGATTCCAATACTAAGTTTTTTTATGCTTCCATTGCTACTCGATGAGCCGTTAACTGCATCAGGAAATGCAGAGACAAAGATAACAATCTTATTGAGAATTTAGATGAGGTTAAAACATACACTGAGTAATTTTTTTATTCCTTACTCAACCAAGCGGGGTAACCTAATAATATTCATGTGGAGCCAACTAGAAAGCTTGATTCGAGTGCCATTTCTATCCTCAATGCCCCAATTACAGATGACGAAATAGTAAGAGTTGTCTTTAAGTCACCAAAGCATAAAAGCCCTAGTCCAGATGGATTTCCTACTGAATTTTACCAAATTACATGGTGTATTATTGGGAATGATGTGATTAAAGCTTGCTAACATTTTTTCTCTTCAGGTTATATTCTTAGAGAGATGAATTGCACTTTTATTTCTTTAATTCCCAAGAATGCAAGGGCTGATTCACTAGAGAACTATTGACCCATATCTTTATGTAACTTTATTTACAAGATCATCTCCAAACTGTTAGCAGATAGATTACAAAAGGTAATACACAAGATAATTAGTCCAAATTAGGCTGCTTTCATCAAAGGGAGAAGTATACATCATAATATTCTGCTTGCTAATGACTTGGTCAAGGATCTGCACTCAAAAGCAAAAGGGACAAAAATCTATTTTAAAGCTGATCTACGAAAAGCCTTTGACTCAGTTAATAGGAACTTTATCTATAAGATGCTCCACGGTATGAACTTCCCTCAGCAATGGGTTAATTGGATTCAATGTTGCTTAGAAACTCCAAAGTTTTCAATCCTCTTCAACGGCACACCTATTGGTGTTTTTGGGAGCAAGAATGGCATCCGACAAGGCGATCCACTCTTTCCATATCTCTTTACTATTGCAATGGAAGGACTTAGCTATATGTTAGAATATGCGGTCTCTGATGGCAGTATTAAGGTACCCCATGCTGGCCCTATTCATATATCACATATAATATTTACAGATGATCTTCTTATCTTTATTCAGAATGATTTAACTTTAGTAAGAAACATGGCAACTATTCTGAATGATTTTGGTATAATTTCTGGCCTTTAGTTAAATCATGCGAAAAGTAAAGTCTACATGAGCCCTTGCATTAAGGACAAAAATGTTATTGCACATACCCTAGGGGTTAGTGAGGGAAATCTGCCAGTTATATATCTTGGTCTCCCACTCATATCCACTGGCATTCACAAAACCCACTGTCAGCCTATCCTGTAAAAAATAAATAATAGAATTTTCTCCTGGAAAAATAGGCTTCTTTCAAAAGCAGGACGGCTTGAACTCATCCGTTCGGTGTTGTACTCTTACTCTATATATTGGTCTAATGCATTTCTTCTACCTATTGGACTTCTCCAATATATTAAACGGTTATTAATAAACTTCTTCTGGAATGGCACAAATGATAAGACAATGCATATGGTAAATTGGGACAGCATCTGTAAACCGAAAGATGAAGGGGGGCTGAACTTAAGAAATACTAGAGATTGGAATAAAGCATGTTTGGTAAAGCAATTGTAGGACCTTTTGTAAAACAAATGTTCCTTATAGTCACAATGGGTTTCTGTTAGGTATCTTTCAAAGGAATCGATTTGGAAAATTTCAACAACAACATACCACTCTGCAACTTGCAAAGGAATTTTAAAGACAAGAAATTGGCTAATCAAACACATTTCTTATGAAATCTCCACTGGAACTAATACTATTATGTGGTATGATCCTTGGGTGAATGGGAAAAGTATATTTCAATTATATGGTGACAGACTACGAAAAGTCCTTGGGGCTCCCAAAGATTGGAAGGTTTCCGAGTTCATTACTAATGGTACCTGGTGTCTCCTTACTCCTATTTCTCCTGAAATGTTATCACTTTGGCCGACTATCACAACTATTCCAATCAGGAACAACCCTACAGATGTACTTATTTGGCTTCATGACAATGGTAAATTTAGTGCCACATCCGCATGGAATCAAATTAGGCAAAGAAATAACAAGTGACTCCCAAGCAGTTGAACATGGGATCGATCGGGATCACAGAGACATTCCTTATGTACATGACAGGCCCTTCTGAATAAACTACCTATAATAGATAATATGAAAAGAAGTGGTATCTATCATGTTAACTGATGCTCCCTTTGCATGCAACAAGAAGAAACTGTTGACCATCTCTATTTTGCTTGTGACTATACTAAATGGATATGGAATGAGATTCTCCAGCGATTCGAACTCAATAGAATGCCACAACCAAACTTGCATCAAGAATTAGCTGGCCTCATGCAATATTTTTCAAGAAAAGGGCCTCTTACACAATTGACAAAGGTTATATTCAGATGCGCTATTTGGTGGATGTGGAAGGAAAGATGTAGTAGAATCATTGATTGTCAACACACAAACAATGCTCAGCTCTTGACAGAGATTATTAGAGACTCAAGATCATGTATGGAGAACGATCTCAAAATGGAGCACCTTACACAGAGAGAAAAAGATATTTTTATCAAATTCAATTTTGCTATTAGCTAAAGATCTTGGGCATGATGTCAAAAGCAATACCCATAGGAAATCTTGGCATATATGGACTTTAAATTTTATTTGTTGGCCACAGTTAAGAGTTATAGCCTACATCATGTGTAGTCATAACTACCGCAAGAGTACTCTATGAGTTACCTAGCTTCGTCTATAACTTGTATAGACAAAGCTATTTGTAGAATCTTTACACAAAATCAATTTACTTTTACTTACCAAAAAAAAAAAAGCTAGCAAGTTTTTCATATATGAAAGTAAAATTTTTCATCTTTTGAGATGTGCAAGATAGCCTATTTTTGCATCTTCTTGAAATTTACAAGCTAGCAAACTTTGTTTCTCTTTTGAGATGATTAAGCTAGCAATTTTAACAAGTTTTAGATCATGTAAGCTAGCAAATTTTATATCATTTTACAACATGCAAGCTAGTGAGTTCTTTCTTCTCTTTTGAGAAGTGCAAGCTAGTAATTTTTGATCCCTTTGCAATATGCAAGTTTATAATTTTTGCTTCTCTTTTGAGTTGAGCAAGCTTAGCAAGTTTTGCTCCCCCTTTGTCATTGTAAAAAAGAAGGGATGCTTACAATAGTGCAAAAAAATTTCCATTACATTATTTTTTAAATCATCACATGAAATATATTAAGAAAAAATAACTTGGTGATGAGATATACAAATCATTAACACATGAGAATTGTACATATGAAATTCGAGTCATAAACATTAAAAAGTCTAGAGACGTATCATTGGTTTATTTGGATAAATCTTTCCTTAGTAAACACCAAGAGGAATCAAAGGAGAGCAATTAATGAAAAATCTTGATTCATATAACATAAATTTCAATTCATAAGTATCAAGTGAAAGAATCAAGATTCGTTTGGATGAATCTCTTATTTTGCTAAAAGGAACATGGGAGAATAGAAAATCTTGTTCATGTATAAAAAATCTCATGTTGTCAAGATCATGATTCATAAAAAATATCACAAGTTATAATTCTTAGAATTCACAAAAACATCAAGATTCATAAAAGAAAACCTTTTAAATAATATGAGAACACATAATAAAAGATTTTGATTCATAAAACATTTCAAGTTATAATACCAAGGAATCAAAATCATGATATACGTAAAGACTTATTCAAATTCAAATAATCAAAATCATCAAAATCACTTTCAAGAGATGCAAAATGACATAAATACATTTATCAATTTATTTTTGAAAAATCGATAAGATAGAGATAGAAAAATTTTCAAAATACATTCCCTTTTTAGTTGTTTCAATTTGTGTGATTTATTTCATACAAGTATGTCTTAGTCTTTTATGCCAAACAAAAATATGTATCATTGTTTAAAAGCAAAGTTCATCATCACAAAGATCATCATGCATAATTTTGAAATATAAACTCATTAAGCATGAATTCAAATCATCATTACATTATTTCATTAAGCATGATTTCATAAAGCATTTTTAATCAAATTATTTTGTTTGTTGTACTAATTCAATTTCCTTCTTTGCATCAATGATTCAATCATATCATGAGATATATAAATCATAAATACAAGGGAATCATGTCATAAAAGATATAAGATCAAAAGTGTAACATGTAATTCCAAAACATAAGATTTCAAATTATTATGCTTCATTAAATCATCAAACATGATTTCATTAAACATAGAGCATTTTCAATTAAAATCGAAATAAAAAAGTAATACGAAAGTCATCAAGATACACATTATTGCTTCTTAAAACATATATAGAATTAATCTTATTAGGTGTACAAGTTTTATATTTAAATATAATATTTTATTCATTTATCATAAAACATGTAATTGTCATGATCATTTTTTTCAAAATAGCTAGAAAAAGAAGCATGATATATTTTTTTATAATTTTTTTATTTTTATTTTCTAACTAATTTAAAAACAACTCATCAAAAAGCATCAAGTAATTTCAAAATAAAGTAAAGGAGTTTTGTTTGAGTTGTTTACCTCATTGTCGAGAGTCATCAAAGCGAAGTTCGCTACTTCATCCTCATTGGTTTGCTCCTCGTCTTTGGATGATCTTGATTCGTCCAAAGTCACATTCTTCTTCTTTCATAATCTCACCTTTTTAAGTTTAATTTTATGTTTTAATTCTTGTTTTATGAACTTTTTGTTAGAACCTTTGCAGATTCTAAACTTGGGGTTACTCTCTTTAGGGGATCGGCCTCTTTGGAACTCTATAGGGGTTCCTCCCTCCAAGTTGCTGCTCAAAGGCTAGAGAAAAGATTCATCTATTGCTTATGAAAAGAGGAGGAATATATGGCTATTTATAGGGCTTCTAAACCTTATCTTCTAATAGGACTCCTACTTAAGACTCCTACTTCTAACCAACTCCTAATAAGACTCGTACTCAAGACTCCTATTCCTTTACAACTCCTAATTTTTCTCTAAGAAATAATCTCCTAACCCTAGCCAGCCTCTTCACCTCTTTAATAGGGGTCAGTTTAGGTAGGTTTTACATGAATGTCTCTCTCAATTAGGACTCTCCTAGCTAGAGTCCTAACAGACCCGCCCTCTTCAAATCAGCCTTGTCTTTGAGGCTAACGATTCATGAATTCTAAAAATTTGATCCTCAAGTCATCATAGTTCTCCCAAGTGGCATCTTCGGTTGGTAGGTTTGCCCACCGTATTAGCACTTTAGTAGTGGGTCATCGTCGTCGAGTCACGATCCGTCGATCAATAATAGCACTTGGTTGGGTCTGGAGTTCGCCTTGGGTAGTCATATTTGGTGGTTGACTTTGGGCTATCTCCAAGCACCTATTTATAACTTCCATCTGGCCGTCGGTTTATGGGTGATATGCCATACTCCTTTTCAATTTAGTACCCTACATATGGAATAACTTTGTCCAAAATCTGCTCATGAAGATGTAAGTAGAATTTGTCACAAGCACAATGCGTCCCTTATAGCGTAATTCTTTTGAGTCCCAATTGTAATGAGTCACGGAGCTTGGTGCTTCCTCCAATATTTTTTATGATCTTACTGGTCTCTAGATCTTCCTATCATTCCATCTTAATATTCTCAAGGAAGTTGCTAGTTGGAAGTGAAACGGCTAAAAATTCAGCTTGGTTGGGTAGCCGCGAAAGCGTATCTATAACAATATTCTCTTTCACCTTTTTTTAAGTTATTTCATAATCATATCCAAGAAGCTTTGTTATCTATTTCTACTGCTTGGGAGAAGATATCTTTTGCTCCAAGAAATATTTCAGGCTTTTATGGTCGGCCTTGATTTGAAAGCGTCGCTCGATCAAGTACGATCTCCACTTGGCCACCGCATGCACAATCGTGAGCATCTCCTTGTCGTAAATAAGCATCTTGAGATGGGAAGGAGATAATGCCTTACTGGTATAAGTGAGGGGGCGGCCATCTTGCATTAGTACAACACCAATTCTGACTCTAAAGGCATCGGCTTCAATAACAAAAGTCTTACCGAAGTTAGGCACTATCGTCATTGTGGCTTTAAGTTCGTCGAAGGCTGTGGTGGCTTTGTCCAACCATTGGAAAGCATATATTTTTAGCAAGGAAGTAAATGGTGCACTGATCTTTCTATTGTTTTTCATAAACTTGCGGTAGTAGCCTGTTAAACTGAGAAAGCCACGTAGCAATTTTATGTTCCTCGAGGTCGACCAGTTCTGTATTACTCAAATTTTGGAGGGGTCCACTGTCACCCCTTCCTCTGATATGATATGCCTAAGATATTCCACCTTTTGTTGAAGAAAGCAAGAATTTATAGTGGTCGTTGTGTGTTCAAAAGGTAGTTTTCGGTATGTCCTCTTCGTACACTTATATTTGATGATACCCAGATCAAAGGTCCAGCTTTATAAAGATTTATGCTCCCCTTCATCTAGCAATTTATCTACTATTGGAATAGGGTAATCATCCTTGACGGTTATGCTGTTGAGAGCTCGGTAATCAACATACAATCGCCATGTTCCGTCCTTCTTTCGTATGAGGAGCACCGGTGAAGAGTAGGGGATGCAACTTGGCCAAATAACTTATATTTCAAGCATCTCTTTTACAATCCTTTCTATTTCATCCTTCTAGAGATATGGATACTGATATGACTGAGTATTTGTTGGAGGTTTGCCCAGAAGAATCATTATACAATGATCATTATAAAGGAAGTAGATTTAGATCTTCAAATTCTGTTGGCTCTTCCTTAGTTTGCTGCACAAGTTGTACCAAAAAGCCGCCGCATACTTTATGCAAAACCTTCTTTATTTGTTGTGTGCAATTCGTCGTTACGTCGCCCCCACGTTTCCCATGCAGTATCACCTGTTTCCTCTTACTATAAAATTTCATAATTAGTTTCATAAAATTCCAGGAAACATCACATAATATTATCAATCATTCAATTCTAAGCATGGCCTCTTGATCATCAAAAGGGAGGAGGAAGAAATATGCAATTATCTCTTGGTCCTACAGCAATAGTTTCACTCGCGGGCGCCTACGATCATACTTCAAAATCCATCCGTCGATGACCTTAACGTCAAACCTGCTAAAATTCTTGATAGGTAAGGTCATTTCGACAACAACCTTACTGTTTAGGAAGTTATTAGTGCTGCCCGTGTAGATGAGAACAGTGATCAGTTGTTGTTTGAGAAGGCCTCCAACTTTCATTGTTTGTGGGTTTGAGTAGTCGGCTAGTGCATGTACCGTAACTTCGGTCGGTTGTGGTCTTCTTCTGCATCTTTTTCTTTATATTCAAGGCTCTCTTCTGGATGTTTAATGACCTTTTCTTCTACTGGTTCTGTAATATCCCTCACTTTTGAAACTTATTAATAAAGATTTATTTATAAATCGGAGGACCTATATGCAAATATGGAAATTTCAAGGACTAAACTGTTAAGTTGTAAAAAGAAGAAAATAAAGAAAACCGAAAACTTCGGTTTTATCCCACCGCCTCCCACGCTCTCTCTGTTTCTCGAAGAAACAGAGAGAAGCGGTGGGGCGTGGGGAGAAGAAGAAGAGAAGTAGAGGGAGAAGAGATGAAGAGGGAAAAGAAGAGAGGAAGAAGAGGGAGAAGAGAAGAAAAGAAGAAGTAGAAGAGAGGGAA
>NW_008991772.1:294278-307078 GCF_000313855.2 Musa acuminata subsp. malaccensis
TTTTCGATTTTGATGAAATAGTAATAACGTTATTCATGTTATGAATCTCAAAAATGATAGTTTGATTATGATTTTTTTTATGAATTCACTTGAATGAAATTTTGTTTTAACCGAATCATAAACTTTCCCTTGACTTCTTGACTTAAGAATTTTGAAGAAACATGATGATTACTTGATATTTGATTCTTGAAATTTCTTGTAAAATGTGATCTTGATAAGAACGTTTCAAGTTGCTCTTTGTGCTATATCTTTTCAAATGAATCATGAGCCTTGATATCATATATTTTATAATATAGAAATAACAAGATTTATTTGCCTTGTATGTCTTGTGTGATTATTGTACATCAATTTGCTTTATTATGAATTATATGATTCTTGATCGTGAACTTGTTAAGAAGAATTTTAATGAACCATGAATCATATCTTTGGTATTCACGAATTGATCCTAACAATTGATCCTCATTGATATCTTTCATTGATATGATAAATTAACATCTCATGATATATCGCATAATTATATCATGCTTTGCGATTGTATCATGTGATCTTTGCTGAATTTTCACATTGATATTCTTCATGACATGATTTCTTTGCATTGTTGTCTTGTATGCTTCATGTCATAATATGAATACATGAAACACTTATGATATAATTTTTATGCAATTCCTTGTATTTATGAAATGTTTATCTCATCACCTAATAATTCTTCTTGATATTCCTTATGTGATGATAAGAATACATGAAATATTCAGTAATTTGTTTTGATGTATACAAATAAGAAGTTTCGATCATGTATGGTAGGATATAATTTGACAAATTTGGTACCATCATGTTGCAAAATAAATGATGATTAGGAATCATGCATTAATGATGATTGTATATTTTTAGATTTGGCATGATGCATGCAATGATGAAATTTTCATGAATTTGAAATGATGCATGCAATACTTATGACAATGATGTACATGATGTATTGCATATGATATGTATCATGAATGCTTTAAATGATGAATGTTTGGTATCATGATCAACATGTTGATAAATGCTTAAAAATTTTAATGTTTGAGTATCATGTATGATATACACATTAATGATGATTGATTTATTTTTCGGTATCGTGCATGAAAAATAAGGTTTTTGAAATTGTGTATGAATATATAATGATGCACAAATAAAATTGATACTTACCTTTGTCATAATCTGAAAATTGAAAAAAGGGTCTTCCCTTCTTTTTGACAATGACAAAGGGGGAGCAAGAATTTCTAATGTGGACATCATGAAAAGAGGCAAACTAGCTAGCTTACACAATTCAAGATGAAAGCAAAAATTACACTCCTCTAAAGAGAAGATGCAAATGTAACACTTGCCAAATTGTTTGCTTGCCTCATGTAAAACATTATCTCTTGCTAGTTTGTCATTTTGCTAGCTTGTACTTTGTAAAGAAAGCAAAAATGACACTTATCAAAAGAGAAGAAAGAGCTTGTTATATCTTGAACATCACAAGCTTGCCAAACAAAAATTGCAAAAGTGCTATCTTGCCTATCTCAAGAATCAAAACATGCTAAACTTACACCTTGCAATAGAAGCAAAATTGCAAGCTCAAACATTGCAAAGGAAGCAAAAATTTGCTAGCTTGCAACTTGCATATTTCAAGAAGCAAGAGTTGCCTTCATGCACATCTCTAAATTGCTAGCTTACAAGTTCTAAAATGTTGTAACATTACTAGCTTGCATGTTCTAAAAGTGCTATCTTGTATACTGTAAAACTTGCATATCTAAAACTTGATAGCTTGAATGTTCTAAGCATGATGTAACATTTGCTAAATTTTCTAGCTTCAAAACTGCATGATGATAAAACTTGATATTATGTTTTTCATGCAATAAGTTAAACTAATATTCCAAACACAAGAATAGTTGGACTTCTCCTTTTTATTGATGACAAAGGGGTAGAAGTATGATGTTATGCATAAGTTTATGCATAAGTTCATGATGACGTGTTGCAAGTATTCATGATGAATATTGCAATGACTTGAATTTAGTTTGAATTCAAGGTTCTATCAATATGGCATATTGATAGGGGGAGTTTGTTTAAACTCTGGGAGTTAAGTTTAACTCCGTCATCAAGTGGTTGTCTACATCAAAAATGGAGAGATTATTGAATCTCATATTTTGATAATGAAACTACTTGATATATGCTTATGATTTAATCTGCGTTTTGAGTGACGCCGGATGCTTTGATCAGGATGAGACAATTAAAATAGGAAAATCATGTTGTGCCGGAGGAACATGTCAGAAGATTGGACGTCGGGCCGGTGGATCGGTCGACGTATCGACAGAAGGCTTCGGGCCATGGACTCGGGCATCGGGCCAAGAAGAGCGGGTATTGTGGCAAGGATATCGGAGTTGCGGAGTCAACTGGCCGATTGGGCAATAGGCTGCAGGAGAGGACGATGCGCCGAAGAATCGGACGAAGTGTCGAGGGACCAATGACATGCCGGACAACGTGGTTAATTGCTTAGGATTAATTGTCTCGATCGAAGTTTTGTTTTAAGTGTGCAGGATTAACTACGATGTAAGAAAGACATGCAGTAGGAGTTGCACCGGAGTCAAGACAATGATCACGTTGGGAGTTCGAGAGTTCGACGGAAGTTCGGACAGTCGTCGGAGGTTATGCGGGAACAAATCCGAGAAGTCCATGATCTTGCCAAAGAAGCTCGTCGGAACTCACCAAGTGGATCGTCGCAAGTCCAGGAGTTTGCCGGAAGTCCACAGGAGCATCACCGGGGGTTCATCGGATGATCGACGGAAGTTCGCCGGAAGCTCGCCGGAAGAAGCGATAGACGCACCGGAGCAAGTTGCAGTAAATGTCTTAGGAAATATCGTAGTTAGCACAATGATTAAGGTGAAAATGGGAGGTGATCCCATTAACTTAATCTTGGGGCAATTGGGCCCTTGAAAAACCCAAATTGGGCCGAATGGATCAACCCATTCGGACCCTGATTTCTGCCAGGCGGTTGAACCGCCCAAGCTAGGAGGTGGCACCGCTTGGGCTAAGTCTCCGAGCGAGACTGGGCGGTGCAACCACCCCAGCCAGGAGGTGGCACCGCCTGGGCTCAGTCTCCGAGTGAGACTGGGCGGTGCAACCTCCCCTGACAGGAGGTGGCACCGCCTGAGCTCGGTCTTCGAGCTCTGGCAGGAGGTGCAACAGCCTCAGTCAGGCGGTGGCACCGCCTGAGCTTGGTCTTCGAGCTCTGGCAAGAGGTGCAACCGCCCCTGACAGGAGGTGGCACCGCCTAGAGGCTCAGTCTTCGAGCTATGCCAAGCGATGCAACCGCCTCAGTCAGGAGGTGCAACCGCTAGATCCCGAAATTCCGGGAATTGACAGTTTTGAGCTCCAAATTCAAACTGGTTTGGGGCCTATAAATACCCACCCATTCAGCACTGAAAGGGCACTCAATATACACCAAAATCCTGATCTTGTTCTGTGATTTTTAGAGCTCAAAATTGTTGTAAAGGCCAAAAGTTCTTCTCCCTCTTTTCTTCCAAGTTATGAGCTTTAAAGAGAGGAGAGAAAATTCTGTAAGGGTTGTCTCCTAAGCCCGTTAAAAGGAGTGAAACTGTAAAAGGGTGGTTGGCCTTCGCCTATTGAAGGAAGGCCTCTAGTTGACATTGGTGACCTTGTTGGTGGAGGAAGCCAAAAATGGAGTAGGTCAAGATTGACCGAACTACTCTAAATTTCGGTTTGCATTTACTTTGAGCATCTTATCTTTACTGCAAACCTCCTCAATAGCTTACTGCCTTCTGTGCTTTTACGAACATGTTTCATAGTTCAGTGCTTTCCGAATCGACGTTTAGACGCAAATCAGTTTTATCGTGCGAACATCATATTTCAGTTTGCGCTTACGTTCTGATTTCCATCATAACTGGAAACTGCCTTTATATCTTTACTTTAACGTCATCTCACTTGATCTTAAGTTAAAGTAATCTTAGAATCGGCTTTCACACCGAAATCGCTCTTATCGCATAAACGCGATTTTAATCGTAGAAGGTTTTCTGCTGCACTAATTCACCCCCCCCCCCCCCCTCCTTAGTGCTCTTGATCCTAACAGTAGTAATGCTATCCACGGTAATGGCTTGGTTATCTAGACACTTCTCCATGAAGGACTTAGGGGAAGCATCCTATATCTTGGGGATTAGAATCTATAGAGATAGATCCAAGAAGATGCTTGGCTTGTCCCAATCCAAGTACATAGAAACCATTGTCAAAAGGTTTGGTATGGAAAATTCCAAGAGAGGTCTCATACCGATGAGACATGGGATATTATTTCTACGAGTATGTCCCCAAAGACTCTAGAAGAAAGGGCAAACATGGATATGATACCTTATGCCTCAGCAATAGGGTCTATCATGTATGTCATGCTATGTACTAGGCCTGATATAGTGCATGCTCTGAGTGTCACGAGTAGGTATCAGGAGGATCAGGGCTTGGAGCATTGGAAAGCAGTAAAGTGTATCCTTAAGTACTTGAGAAGGACTAAGGATCTTTTACTAGTATATGGAGGTAATAGCCTTAAGGTAGAAGGCTACACGGACTCAAGTTTTTAGTCTGATGTCGATGATAACAAGTCAAATTCAGGGTATATGTACACCTTGAATGGAGGAGCAGTGTGCTGGAAGAGTTCCAAGCAAGATATTACTGTTGACTCGACCACAAAGGCGGAGTACATTGCTGTATCAGATGCAGCAAAGGAGGGAGTCTGGGTGAAGAAGTTCATCACATATTAAGGAATCGTGTTGGGTAGCGAGGAGCCGATCCTATTATATTGCGACAACAACGGGGCGATTGCTTAAGCGAAGAAACCTAGGTCTCATCAGAAATCTTGGCATGTTCTGAGGAGGTTCCACCTTATCCAAGAGATCGTCACCCGAGGAGATGTAGCAGTGGAAAGAGTTCCATTCGAAGATAACATTGTAGATCCACTGATAAAGCCGTTGTCTCAGATTGTCTTTGAGTATCAAAGGGGTCTGATAGGGATCAGACACATAGGTGATTGACTTTAGGTCAAGTGAGAGATTGCTTGTCATAGGTGTCCAGCAAGCCAATCACGTGAGTGATGGCACGTGTGACTTGATATAGAATCTTTTTGCTTATTATATTTTGGCATATATCACTTTATAACTATTGTATATATGCATATATATTGTGATGTCCTTGGATTTGTGCAATGGGAATCGGATCGTGATGAGATCACGATAATGAGATCGATTCACCTTTAAACACATATCCTAAATAATCCCGGTCACAGGTTACTCGAGAGGGACATCGTGATAATCGGACAGACTGGTGTGCTGTATACCCATCCATATGATGGATGCAGCTAGTCTCATAGCTGCTCGTGTAGAGACACTAGGGATATAGTACAGGTGCTCATTGGAGAATGAGTTTACTGATTGATCCGCTTACGGAATGCTGGATGGTTGATGATGCCTTATTGTCAGACAGCGATTTCGTAGTCCTAATGGTGTATCTAGTCCTTAGACTTGAGACACCAAGGATGTCTTGTATGAGTGCTTGACTCTTTGATACCAGACTTATAGGTTTGGCTGTCCTAGATCTAGTACAGCTGGTCATTGGGAGAGGTAGTAGACCTTACGAGGGCTATTGAGTGTCAATAGAGGATCATCCACTCTCGGCGTCATGAGAGGAATATCTTATGTGTTCTTGCTCAGACAAATCCCTAGCCAGGGTCATTCGGGTTGAGAGAAAAAGAGTTCTCCGGGAGAATCCGATTAGAGCGAGACTCGAGTAGAAACCGTATAGGTCTGATAGCACCATACTCGATATACGGTCTCTAGGATATTAGACGGTTGAGGGACTATAGGTACACGGTAATTGAGGATAGATAGGTCCAATGGATTGAATTCACCTGTATCATCTGAGAACTACGGCGTAGTGGCCTAGTACGTCCGTAGTCGATGAGTCGAGTGAATTATTACAGAGATAATAATTCACTGAGTTAGAAGAAGTTCTGACAGGTATGACTCACGGCCAGCTCAATATTGGGCCTAGAGGGTGACACACATATGGTAGGTATTGCGATGAGTAGAGGTTCGGATATGAGATATCCGACGGAGCCCTTGTCTTATTGGATATCCAATAAGCCCCTGAATTATTGGATCCCATGGACGAGATCCAATAAGAGCCCATAAGAGATTATTGGATAGAGATCCACTAATCTAAAAGGCTTGGGTTATTGGATGCAGATCCAATACCCACTAGGGGAGGATCCATTAGGGTTTGACAGGGGACATCTATAAATAGGAGGGATTCAGAGCCTCATAGGCTAGAGCCTTTGCTTGCCTCTCCTATTCTCCTTCCCCTCTCCACCTTAAAGTAGGCTTGGAGTTTTGAGGAGCGTCGTCGCAGCCCTACTGTGTGGATCACCGCCAGAGAGGAGGACGCTTGACCTCCTTCACCCTCTCCTAAAGATCTGCTAGGAAATAGGAATATATGATCTCCCTAAGTAACATAATCTACTCTAAACGCGGTTTTATGTTTCGCAGATTGTGCGCACCAATCTTCGCACGACGACTAACATCTCTTTGGGTATCGGGGATTTTATTTTCTTGTTCTTCCGCTGCGCATGTGATATCGCCCCCAAGATTTCCCAACACTAACGACTTATTTTGACGAATTTGAGAGAACATGTTCTTCTTGTTAGGATCAAGAGTGGCACTAAGAGGGGTCGTGAATTAGTGCAGCGGAAAACTTTCAAGATTTCAACAGTCTATGTTTCGATTAAAACCAACCTCGATGAAAATCGTTTCGTAAGGAGTTTAACTTGAAAGCATACGTGAGTGTAGTGAAGGCAGCAAAAAGGTAATGTAGCTTGGAGTAATAAAACTTGCACAAATTGAAAAGCAAATCAGGATTTAGAGTAGTTCGGTCAACGCGACCTATATCCACTTTCGGATTCCTCCTTCGACGAGGTCTCCGGCACCCACTAAAGGCCTTCCTTCAATATATGAAGACCAAACACCTCTTTACAGCACTTTCTCCTTTTCCCATGTTTAGGAGATGAACCCTTACAAGTCTCACTCCTCTTTCTTGGATGGTTACAAAGTTAAGAGATGAAGGAGGAGAATTCTAACATTTACAACACTTTAAGACTCCAAACTTTAAGATTAAGCCAATAGTTTCATGCCCTTTCATGCAGAAAAGGGTGAGATTTTTATAAGCTCTAATGGCTTCCAAATTGGAGCCAAAAAGTGTCACATCCCTGGAATCCGGGGTACTGGCAGTACCACCGTCGTTACTGGGTGGTATTACCACCGCTAATATGACCCTAGGTGGTACCACTGTCGAACAAGGGTGGTACCACCACTGGCAGCATTGCTGCCGGTGGTACCATCGCCAATTCTGGGCAGTACCACCACCCAGGAATCCAGGGGCACTGCTTTCCAAGCAGTGCCACCACCGGCCAATAATTCAGGGGTTGAATTGGGTGCTTAATTCAGCCCTGTTTAAGGGCCCAGATGGCCCATAATTAAGTTAGTGGGATTACCTCCTAATCATAACTTAATTTATGCTCTAACTTGTTAGGATCAAAAGCACTAAGAGGGGGGGGGGTGAATTAGTACAGCGGATAACTTTCGACGATTTAAAACGATGTTCGTACGATAAAAACACTTTCGATGAAAAATCATTTCAGAAAGTTCTTCAACTTAAGATAAAGCTATGTATAGTTGAAGAAAAGCAATGGAGGCAGTTTGTAGTTAAGATAGAGAGTAGAATGTAAATGCAAATCGAGATTTAGAGTGGTTCGGTCAATCTTGACCTGCATCCACTTTTGGCTTCCTCCTCTGATGAGGTCACCGACGTCCACTGGAGGCCTTCCTTCAATAGGCGAAGGCCAACCACCCTTTGACAGATTTACTCCTTTTGACGGGCTTAGGAGATAACCCTTACAGATTTTCACTCCTCTCTTGAATGATCAAAACTTAGATGAAAAGAGGGAGAAGAACTTTTGGCCTTTTACAACACTTTTGAGCTCTCAAATTCTCAGAATAAGATCAAGATTTTGGTGCCCTTTCATGTAGGAAAGGGTGGGGTTTATATAGGCCCCAACTGGTTTGAATTTGGAGCTCAAAAATATCATCTCTCGAATTTCCGGGGTCCTAGCAGTACTACCGCCATAATTGGGTGGTACTACCGCCATAATTGGGCGGTACTACCGCCTGGCATTGCTCAGAGACCAAGCTCAGGCAGTATCACCGCCTAACAGGGGCGGTACCACCACCCAGGATTCCTGGGAGACTGAGCTCCTAGGCGGTGCCACCGTCGACTAAGAATTTTGGGTCCGAATGGGCTGACCCATTCGGCCCAATTTGGGTCTTTCAAGGGCCCAATTGCCCCCAGATTAAGTTAAAGGGATCACCTCTCATTCCTAACTTAATCTATATGCTAACTATAATATTTAAGACATTAATACTGCAACTTGCTCCGGTGCGTCAATCGCTTCTTCCGGCAAGCTTCCGGCGAACTTCCAACGAACATCCGACGAACCCTTGCCGATGCTCTGGCGGACTTCCGGCAAACTCTTGGACTTCTGACGATCCACTTGGCAAGTTCTGACGAGCTTCTTTGGCAAGCTCCTAGACTTCTCGGATTTGTTCTCGTAGATCCTCCAACGACCGTCCGGACTTCCATCGAACTCTTGAACCCCCAACGTGATCATGGTCTTGACTCCGGCGTAACTCCTGCCGCATGTCTTACGTCCATCGTAGTTAATCCTACACACTTATCTCAACATATGGATTAGATAACAAATGACAATTGACTTCATCATCAAAATCAGAGATTCAACATAACTACGATAATTAAGATAATTTATAGTGCATCTTGTTTCGATGCGTCAATTGCTCTTATGGCGAGCTTCCGGCGTACTTCTGGCGAACATCCGACAAACTCTCGACAATGTTCCGGTGGACTCCCAGCAACCTCCTGGACTTTACGATGATCTTCTTGGCAAGTTCCGACGAGCTTCTATAGCAAGCTCTTGGACTTCTCGGTTGGTTCCTGCAGAACTTTCAACGAACGTCCGGACTTCCGTCGAACTCTCGAACTCCCAATGAGATCTCGATCTTGACTCTGGCACAACACCTGCTTTATGTCTTATTGTCATCATAGTTAATCCTGCATACTTTTCTCAACATATAGATATTAGATCAAACAACTTACAATTGATTTCATCATCAAAATCCGAGATTCAACAATCTACCCCTTTTTGCTGATGATAATCAATTGATGATAGAGTTAACCTTAACTCCCCCTATCTATATGCCATACTTGAGAAAAGACATTCTTGAATTTAAGGCCTTTGAATTCAAGAAACAAATTGATAAGTTAAGTTAATTTAAACTTATCAATACACACATCATGATTCCTATCATGATCTAACATTCTCAAAATGATGTATAGGCATGACATCCATTTTTCAAGTATGATATTTCAAATATGAAAGATGACAAAGATAGTAAATTATCATTCTATGGCAAGATATTAATTACAAAATAGCAAGTTAAGCTCTAGATATATTATCATAATGAAAGAGATTTTTCAAGTAACCATTTCAAGTATATATGATGAAATATATTGCATATATTTGTCATCAATTTACCACATTTTGGTATTATTTCTCCCCCTTTGTCATTAACAAAAAGGAAAACAATTCAACAATCCAAGTATGGTAAAAAAAATCAAGCAAGTTTCACACTCAAAAGTTCTCATCATTAGATGTTATCAACCTTAGAATGATAGATTCCAACAACTTCTCCCCCTTATCATCATAATTTTGCATGAAGAAGAGGAAAGAAGGCAAGGAGAGAATCTATTAAGATCTAAGTTTGTGAAATTATTTGAATCAAGTCAAAAATGTTAAAACATACTTTTATTTTCACACAAGAGAATTCATCTTTCAAGGATTAAGATATCTATTGGAATTCCTTCAATTTTCATGAGAAGAATTCATAGGAGAGGAGTATCACATGAAGGAGAAATTCATGAATAAAACTTCATAGTGAGAAGAGCATTACATCAAATCCATTTTCATCAAAAATTCATAAGAGTGAAATCTGTGAGAGATGCATTTGTCAATGACTTCCATGAATCAAACATCAAGATATGTATAAATACTTCATGCATTTATAAAATGTTTTGTCATAGCTTTTCATCACATGAAGGTAATATCATTAGTACTTTGTAGTACTCAAAGATTAAGAATCCGATGTATGATTAAAACTTCTCAATATTCAATAGAAATCATAATCATCAAAGTAAACATGATATTGCATTATTGTATGATAACATGCTCATCATCATAGAAACTTTTAGTATCAAAGCACAAAATTTCCAACATCAAAGTGAACATGTTATTGAAGCACACAACCTTATCATCATGTAAAATTCGCATCATAAAATTTTCAGCACAGAATTTAAGTGAGTGATCAAAGAATAAAGAAAGTCCAAAAACAAAATTTAACAAATTCATGCATTCGTACAAATTAACATTCCTAATTTTCTTCTAATAAGATCAAATTATTCTTCACTTAAGGGCTTTGTAAAAATATCGGTTAATTGAAGTTTCGTGTCAATAAACTCTAAGATTACATCATGATTATTAACATGATCTCATATAAAGTGATGTCTAATATTAATATGTTTAGTTATAGAGTGTTGAATGAGATTTTTTGTTAAACATATTGCACTTGTGTTATCACATTTTATGGGAATATTTTGAAGATGAATCTTATAATATTCTAAAGTATTTTTCATCCACACAACTTGTGCACCACATGCACTAGCTGCTATGTACTCAGCTTCGGTTGTAGATAGTGCAACCGAATTTTGTTTCTTGGAAGACCAAGAAACAAGTGCTGTGTCCTAAAAATTGATATGTTCCGAATGTGCTTTTTCTATCTAATCTATATCCACCAAAATCTGCATCAACATATGCAATTAGTTCAAATTTCTCGGATTTTGGATACCATAATCCTATATTAGTGGTACTTTTAAGATATCTAAGAATTCTCTTAACTGCTTTAAGATGAGATATCTTAGGATTAGATTGAAACCTAGCACAAAGTCCTACCCCTATAAGCTTTTTGATTAAAGCTTTCTCCACTTTCATCGGTTTCTAACTTAGTGAAGGTGCTCATAGGAGTGTTGATAGCCTTTGAGCTATCCATATTAAATCTTTTTAGTAAATCTAAAGCATATTTTGTTTGACGTAAGAGTCTTAAGTAGGAGTCCTATTAGGAATTAGGGTTTAGAAGCCCTATAAATAGCCATGTATTCCTTCTCTTTTCATAAGCAATAGATGAATCTTTTCTGCAGCATTTGAGCAGCAACTTGGAGGGAGGAACCCCTATAGAGTTCCAAGGAGGCCGATCCCCTAAAGAGATCAACCCCAAGTTTAGAATCTGCAAGGGTTCTAACACCTGGTATCAGAGCAGCATTCTTGGCATCTCACTGCCCTGCCACTGCCATCCATCAACCCTCCACAACCGCCCAAAGCAATTCCCACAATTGCTTAAAAGATCATCGCCAAATTCCACCATCATCTCCACCACCGCAGATCATCCTTTGATCTCCCCGTGAATTGCAATAGGTTCTGGTTTCCTACCTTACTACTGCTACAATTTAGTTATCCCTATTCGAAAATCCAAAAAAAAAAAAAAAATTCGTTCCTATATTGCTGCAAATTTTCATTGTAAGTAGCTGAAATTTTTTGACGAGAATTCTGTTATCGCAACTTACACCAATTTTCTTGCTGGTACTGCCGAAATTTTCTTGATTAAATTGGACATCCTTGTTGTCATATAAACTGAGATATTGCTGTCAATTCCCTCCTCAATTCTCTCAAATTTTTTGTGGAGATTTCGTCGAGAAATCGCTGTTTCTTCGACGATAATTCTGCTCTTACAAGACAACACAATTCTGCAGCAAACTTTCACTGATTTCTATCAAAACCTATACATGCCTTTAACCCGTCAACAAAAGAGAGATCTTAACATCACAGATTTGGATTCATATACTATAGCATCTGAGGAGGCAATCAATGCTAAATTTGAAGCCTTTGAGACACGAATGGAGAATAAGATTCGGACTCTCCTTATCGAATTCAGTTTGGGCCAACCACCAAGCCCAAAGAAATCACATCAAGGAGAGAGCTCTAATCAATCACATCATGCCCAAAAAGATGACTTCCAAGAGAGGGGAGGCTCTATGACCGACCCCAACTATTCGCGCATGAGAGTGGACTTCCCTATATGCGAAGAAGGAGACCCAATTGGTTGGATCTCGCGGGTGGAGCGATATTTTCGGTACCATAAAACTGCGGATGCATCCATGGTGGAAATTACAGCTATACATCTTAAAGGGGATGCCATACAATGGTTTGACTAGTTTGAACACACTTATGGAGTCCTTTCATGGCGACAATTCAAAGAAGGACTATTGATCCGCTTCGGATCAACTTATTACGAGAACATTGACGGACAACTAGCAAAGATCTGACAAACCTCCACTATTCAGGAGTACCAAACCAGGTTTGAAAGGTTATCTAATCAAACTCGTGATTGGTCTAAAAAATAGCTATTGAGGACCTTTATTGAGTGCTTAAAGTCGGAGATCCGGGGAGAAGTTAAGGCGCGACAACCATACACGCTTATGGCAGCCATCTCTTTCGCACGACTTCAAGAGGAGCGATTGAACCATGAACGCCGAAGGACTAGGATCAC
>NW_008991773.1:10423-27119 GCF_000313855.2 Musa acuminata subsp. malaccensis
ATATGTTTGGGAGATTGTGTCTTGGTGGTACCATCGCCTAACACTGGGCGGTACCACCTCCCAATCTGACAGTACTACCGCCCGAAATAGTCTTGGAGACTATGTCAATCTTTGGCGGTGCCACCGCTTGGCCCAACTTTTGGGTCATTGAATGGGCTTTTCTTTTAGTCCAAAACAGCCCCAATTTGTGCCTAGTTATCCCCTATTTAGTTGGCATGGTTACACTCGAAACCAACTCAATTAGCCCTCTAAACTACTTCGATCTAGACAAATTATTACAAGCAAGAATGCTAAGTTATCCGGCATGTCATCGGTTCATCCAGCGCTTCGTCCGAACCTTCGGTGTATCTTCCTCTCTTGCAGTGTATTGCCCAATCGGTATATTGACCTCTACAACACCCGATCTCCTTGGCGCAATGTCCGATCCTTCTGGCCTGATGCCCGAATTCATGGCTCAAAGCCTTCTGCCGACATGTCAACCTTCCTCCGGTCTGACGTGCAATATTCTAACATGTTCTATTCTGGCCCAACTTCTAATATATTGTTTTAATCAATTTATCTTCCCTGATCGAAGCTAGTCTTGTGTCACTTAAACACACATTAGATCATAAATCCTATTAGTTGATTTCTTCATCAAAATCCGAGATTCAATAATCTCTCCCTTTTTTATGATGACAACCATTTGATGACAAAGTTTAAACCAAACTCCCCCTATCAATATGTCATATTGATAGAAATGTAAATTCAGACATTAATTATGAATCCAAGCAACATATCATCATAAAATCATGCATAATTAAAATTTTAATATATAATTCCATGCATCATCATCATAACTTCTTCCCTTTTGTCATCAACAAAAAGAAGAGCTACTTTCAATATTTAGAGATATGCAAGCTTAACGATTTAGCAAATTTTTTATCACTTTGGAATATGCAAGCTAGTGAGTTCTTTCTTTTCTTTTGAAAAGTATAAGCTAGCAATTTTTGTTTCCTTTGCAATATTCAAGCTTGCAAATTTTATCTCCCCCTTTGTCATTATCAAAAAGAAGGGAAGAATATAATTTTATAATTATTTTTTCTTTACATCAATTTTTACATCATGACAATTATATACAATAAAGATAAATTTGTATCAATATTTCAATCTTAAAAAGTAAAAGATTAATTCATTAATACCAAAAGACCATGTGTCATTTTTGACAAATCTCTTCTTTTGTAAATAGAAGAAATGATAGAAAATTATCTTGATTCAAAAAAAAAATTCAAGTAAAAAAATAATAAGTAATCAAGATAATAATTAAAAATATATAAGAAGAATTTATGCATTTGGGAGATTTAATTTTATCATTCAAGCTAGTACTTTTTTGTTCTCTTTTGCAATTTGCAAGCTAACAATTTCCTTTTTCTTTTACAATAATGATTCAATGAGATATACAAATCATAAATACAAGGAAATTATACATAATAAATTTCAAATTATAAACATCAAGAAGTCTAGTGATATATCATGGTTAATTTGAATACATCCCCCTTTTTTAATGAATACCAAGAAGAATCGTAGGAGAACAATTTATGAAAAACCTTGATTCATAATAAAACTTTCAAGTTGTAATCAAAAGAATAATCATGATTTGTTTGGATGAATGTTTTCTGAAAAGAGCGAATCATACGAGAATCAAGAAAAAGTTTCCTATAAAATACATCTCAAGTCACCAACATCGATAAATGATTCGATTGGATATATCATCTCATTATTAAAACGAATCATACAAAAAGAAATCCAAAATCTTTTGGATCATTTAATGAAAGCAACGTAGATAGATTTCTATAAGATTAAAAATAGCTCAAGTTCTTTTAGTTTCAAATTTTGTGATTGATTTCATGATCTAGTCTTTCATACAAAGGTCATGTATCATTATTTATAATCGAAAAGTAATATGAAAATCATCAAGATACACATTATTATTAGGTGTACAAGTATCATCATTTTTAAAATAATTTGTATATAATTTTTTCTAAACTAATTTGAAAATAACTCATAAAATTCATCAAATAATTTCAAAATAAGGTAAAGGAGTTTTGGTTGAGTTACTTACCTCGTTGTCGAAATCCACCAAAGCATGGTTCGCAACCTCGTTTTCAGATGCACTTGTTTCATCCTCCACCATCGCCTTGAGTGTCTTTTTCTTTAGTTATAGACATTCGCTTTTGAAGTGCCCTGACCGAATGTATTCATAGCAAGTTGTTTTATCCTTTTTAAATTTATTTATATTCTTTAATTATTGTTTCATGAACTTATTAATTTTTATGGTGAGAAGTTCAAAGTCATCATCATCACTTGAGCTATCACTCAAGTAGTATTCTATTTTTTGAAGTGTCAAATCATATATTTATTTTATATCATATAACTCATTTCATAAGCCACTAAAGACCCATTAAGTTCTTTAAGTGGAAATTTGTTTAAATTTTTTGCCTTTGTATTGCAGTTACTTTTGAATCCTAATTTTTAGAAAGATATTGTAAAACTTTATTAACAAGTTTAAGATTCGAAAAACATTTGCCAAGAGCTTTTAAACTATTGACGACATCCGTAAAACGGGTGTACATATCAACAATAGTTTCACTTGCCTTTATATGAAACAATTCAAAATCATGCATCAAAATATTAATTTTCGAATCTTTAACTCTACTAGTGTCTTCGTGTGTGATTTCAAGAGTGTGCCAAATGTCATGCGTAGTTTCGCAAATAGAAACACGATTAAATTTATTTTTATCTAAGGTGCAAAATAAAGTATTCATAGCTTTCCCATTTAAAGAAAAAGTTTTCTTCTCCAAATCATTTCATTCGTTCATTGGATTAGAAGACTTTTCAAATCCATTTTCAATGATATTTAATAAATTCAAATCTAAAGAAAGCAATAAAACCTTCATTCAAGTTTTTCAATATGTGTAGTCTGTCCCATTGAACATAGGAGGATGAATGATAGAGTGGCCCTCTCGATAGCTGATAAAAGTCATTTCTCTTGGGTGTTAAACCAAATAAGAAAAACGTGACTCTGATACCAACTGTTAGGACCAAGTCGGCACTAAGAGGGGGCGTGAATTAATGCGTATGTAAAAATTACGTCAAGTCAAAAATCTTCATACGATAAAACTATATCAAGGAGTGTTTTAACTTTGAAAACATTTGTAAGAGTGTACACCTAAAGTAATGAGGAAGTAAAACAGCTTGCAATAAAGGTCAACAACAAAACAGAAATGCAAACCAATTTATAGTCATTGGTTCATCCGGCGCTTCGTCTGAACCTTCGGTACATCGTCCTCCCTTGCAGCGTATTACCCAATTGGCATGTTGACCTCTGCAACACTTGATCTCCTTAACGTAATATCCGATCCTTCTGGCCCGATATTCGAATTCATGACCTAAAGCCTTCTACACACATTGACCTTCCTCCGATCCGACATCCAATCTTCTGACATGTTTCATTCCGACCCAACTTCTAATTTTACTACTTTAATCAATTTATCTTCCCTGATCGAAATTAATCATACGTCACTTAAACGCAAATTAGATCATAAACATTATCAATTGGTTTCATTATCAAAATCTGATATTCAACATATATATATATATATATATATTATCTTTCATTAGTCATTATATTTTGCATTTGACCTTGCAAAGTTGACTCCCAGGGCATGATGTTCTGATAGCTAGCTGAAATGGTACGGCGCAACTATTCATTTGGTCGTTGTACTTTGCACAATTTTGCTATTAAATCAACTTGCTACCTATTTTATATTTGTATGATGTTTCCTGACATTGCCTATTTTATCAATCAAGGCACGATAACATTCTCAATAAGATTCAGGTAATGCATGAATCATACACTTCCCGCTGGTACAATAATTCACAAAGTTTTAATAGGCAGTTTCTGAACATGGCCAACATGGAGCTGCACCCTCACGCAATTCTCTCACAAAAGTGCACCGTGCAAAGGAATTGCACTGTCTGCATTCGTTCTAAGATGGATAAAGGTTGGTAGAAGAAAACAAGACACCTTTGGGCTCCATCAAAAAGTTGAAACTACAAATGATGCAACAATATACTGATTTGACTACTATGCTTGCTTCTATTAGTAGTACAAATACCATTAATTAGTTGGCATATTCGGTTGCCAGATCATTAGACTTCTTACTCGAGTAATGGATAAGAACAAGTCAATCCCAACATGGAACAAAAACTACTCGTAGCTCAGCAAAATAAGGAAACACTGGTTATTAATTGAAATGCAAGACCATACGAAGATTTATAAACAATATGAAAGAATGCCATTTATAATGTCAGTATCATTATAAGCGTACAAATAAATCTATAAAAAAAGGAAAACAACAAAATATAAAAAAAATATATAATCAACCAATGTACATGTCCGCCAAGAGAAACAACCTCTCAATCCAAACAGGTGTCGAACACCAACCTAGAATAGCCAATGCTTCTTTCTAGGCTTGTGTTGAGTTGGAAGATCTGTAGAATTGGCAAAAGAGAACTGTTATTAAAACAAAGAAGTGATGTAAAATATAATCTCATGCAGAGGTTGAATAGCTGCTAACCTCGGAGTTCATAAATTGAATTATAGTGCACCTCAGACCAGAAACTCAGCCATAGCTCTGGAACAAAAAAGAATGATCGTTATGCACAAAGAACATGACAAGATCATGACACTAATCAGAGCAAGCAAAGACAAAATCAACTTCACAATGTATCAAACTTCAGATAAACTAAATGACTTTAAGTTAGCAATAATTCTTTTATGCCCACTATAGATTTGAATGACTCCCTAAAGAATATGAACTAAAGAGGAATATTCAAGAGTTGGTTCATTAGATCTTTTATTATTGTGAAACTTAGTCGAGCGCCAGTCTTTTATGAGTTCCTGGAAGTTTATCCAAAATTCATGTCCAGTTAAATTGATTATGTCCCAATAACATGTGACCATGAACATTGGCATCAAGCAATAAACAAATGACGTCTCATTCTTGCGCTGAAGCTTTTAATGCATTTCATCCAAAAGTTGCACATCAATTAAAATAAGTGACAAGAGCAGGAAATTGCATGCCTGCCAGTTCCTTTCTGATTCTATTACTTCTTGATAGCTTTAGTTAGAAAATGGAAAGAGATACTATCAAAAGGAGCAATATTCAGTTCATACCAAATTTTGTTTGGACTATAGTGGAATATACCTTACTGAACAATGCATCAGATACTGGGAAGTTGAAATCATATTTTACAGAGTTACCTCTTTGAGGAGCCTGATTTTGTGGTACAATCTCCACAAAACAGGTATCTCTAAATGAAGTTAGAAGACATATTTTTGCTTGGAACTGCAAATCAACAAGCAGAAGTTAAAGATACTTGTTTAATCTCCAAAGAATCTTGAGTAGCAGATGAAACATGATAACGATACAATAAAGAAATATTATGAAGGCATTGAGCTAATACCTAAAGCACAGTATGCAAAATTAAAGTTCATTATAACATGGAAACATGTAAAAACAACTCGAGTGAAAACAGAATATTGTATTACAGTCCAATTTTGTTTTATTAAACCTTAAATAAGTTCTGCATAAAGTAGGTAGCCCAATTATCAGAAGTGGAAAATTTTGTCCACAAGCAGGTTTCATATTCCTTTGAACAAATGTATGGGCATCTTGCATATTTTTATGTTCACAGGGTTTACCTTACATGTCAACAAAGTAGAAAATAGCCTATATATTTAGAGAATATAGATATCCATATTCTTCCTTCTTAGACTGGATTGAAATAAGTTTAAAGAACTTCATTTGTTTAGAGTTAGACATCGCTGACATTACATTCCACACAAAATCACATGCTTCACACCACAATTACCTGTATTGCATCATTACCAGCACTGTGTAGAG
Source organism: Musa acuminata subsp. malaccensis (assembly GCF_000313855.2). NCBI lineage: Eukaryota > Viridiplantae > Streptophyta > Magnoliopsida > Zingiberales > Musaceae > Musa > Musa acuminata. The sequence continues at coordinate 16,369 of NW_008991773.1, forward strand.
TGCAAAAAAGAAATATAAAATCAATTGAGATATTTTGTAATTTAGCATAACATTGAATACAGTATAGCAAAAGATTAAATCACAAATATTAATCTCAAAAAAAGGAAATTTTTTGCATATCAATGAAGTGGCAAATTGATGTCACAATCAAAATCTTATGTATGGTCAATTGGAGGATAAGGACTAACAATTCAGTACAAATGCAAAATGATCGACTGTTCTGATGAAGGGCTTAAGGAAATGTGACAAGCATTAGTAACACAATGACATAAGCGACATGCCATATTCCTAATAAGAAGTTGATGGTTGTAGTTAAATAATCATTCCCAAACTTCTTCAGCTAATTATATTTGCTTCTATCTATTAGAGGAATTATGTTGAGTATCCTATGCTACAAGTCAAGGGGAAAAATAAAACTGCTTGAAAAGTTTCTCAGATAATGTATTCCAATTGAAAATCAGGATGAAAAGGCTTTGACAAGTTGGGACTTGTTCACCTAAATCCCCCAAAATTTGAGACATTAGAAAACCATCAGAAATTGGACTAGTGTCCATGGTTCAAGTATATCATAAATTCAGCAACTAAAGTCTCCATCCATCTCTGATGGAAGACTGAGAATTGATCTTTCATCAAGTGAAGCTCAAAAGTGGTGTTATCTCAGAAACAGTGATTTAAAAGGCCCTAGGCACCAAAAGGCACTAAGGTCTCAAAATGCTCGAAGCGCTAGGCGTTCGCCCGAGCAAAGCGAGATACTCTGAAATATTAAAATATTAAAATATATAATATAATTGATAAATATGATTATATAAATTAAAATATAATATTAAATTAAAAAGATCTAAAGGATCGAGTCACATTATTTATTTTCTAATAACAAAAATATTAAAAGATTTAAAACAATAAAGTTTAGCACCAAAGTCGGTCATCATCATAATCAACATCGTCATTCTCAAACATATCATCTTTCTCTCTCTTTCTCTCGTCCATCTTAATCAAAATATGTTTCCTCTTCAACAGTGACAGGAGATGAGTTGAGGCTTTTGCACTCATATTTTCCTTCATCATCTGTCTTGTACATATTTGTAATTCTCCACCACTTGAGACTCTTGTCACATCTCCCCATATCAAGTTGTCATCTTCAAAAACAAGATTATCTTCGGCATCTTCCAAGTTATTTCTCCCACCAACCACTCATTTGAATCATCAATGTCTTGTAATGAGATTGGGTCAATGTTATTTCATAAATCATAATGAACCTTCAGTACTTGATTATACTTTATATAAACAAAATCATGTAATCGTTTGATGCTCTAACTAATTTCTTCTCTTTTGTGAACTTATCATATCATATCATTTAAAAATATATTAATACATCTATCTAAAAATATTCTATGTTCCTTACATGCTCAAAGACACTCTAGTTTTGCTTATAACCCACAGCACTACATATCAAACTAAGAATTTTGATAACTAATTACTGCAATGTGTTGTACATAGAGTCCAATATAAGTGTTATCTTTTTGTTTCAAGTAATTTACCTAAGACAAAAGATAACGAAACTAATAAGACTTAGGAGTCACATAGTTCTTCCATTCAAATTGGAGACAGAGTAATTAAAAGATTAAAAAATTTAAAGATAAATCTTACCAACTAACACATAGTTTCTTCCAGTATCGGTTATAACTTGGACGACATTTTGTTCATCACTTTATTCCACAAACTTGTCAAACAAATCATGTATCTTTTCTCCAAATTTTATAAAAGATTATGTATAACTTCACAAATATGATTCCTAAAGAACAGTTGACAATAAAATTAATTATATTCCTATGTCTCATATTGGTCCAAGCATCTAACATAATAGAGCAACCATGCATCACTCATGATTCTTTGTAGCCCTTTAATAAGTCATCTATATAATCCAACTCTTTTTTCAGTAATGAAACTTGCATCTCATAATAACTTGAAGGTCTTAATCCACTATCATATCTTCCAATAGCTTCAATCATCTCCTTAAAACTGTCTAAACGACAAATACTAAGAGGAAGGCTAGCCTAATAGAAGAAGCGAGCAATGTGTTAAATTATTCTTCTTCTTATTTCCTTATCATAAGCATCATATATATTTGTTTGTCTTAATTTTACTCCTACTTGCCCTTATTGCTTCTACGATCCTTAATACATATATAAATTCATCTGTCCCTTTTTACCTTTCTTAACAACCATGGCTTCTTTTTCTTTTCTGTTATATACTCTTTTCTCACTTGGATTAACACTTTCAGAATAATCTTCTTCATCATCTCTAATATGATCAATATTATCCTCTCATAAAATCTTATAAGATTCATTCCTTTGTATTTTGTTTTCAATCATATAAGCCAGCAGCTCTTCTTTTACATCAGGTGGACACTTCTTGCAGGCTGATGCATTCTTAAAATTTCCTACTAGATACTACCTTGCACGAAAAATACCACCTCTAGTAGTCTTATCACAAAAGACGCAAGTAACTACATTAGGATCTTTAGGATCCTTTAGATAATTATATTTCCAAGCAAAATCCTTTCTTGAATTTTTTTAAGAATCTTCTGAATTGCTTTTGTACATTAATCCTGAAACCCTAATAATTATTTTAAATAAATAGAGATTAGTAGTATAAAAATCTAAATAGTATATTATTTATCTAAATAGAGATTACTTTGTATAGTAGTTGATAATCTACTATTAACAATATATTATTTACTATTAACAGTACTTAGAAGGGTAGAAAAAAATTGTTAATAGTAATTAGAGAGGGAAAAAAGTGTCACCGATAGTGGATAGTGGCAAAGGAGAGGACAATAGTGACGGAGGAACTATCGAATGACAATGGTGGCGAAGGAAGCTACGGACGATAGCAGCAGCGGCGGAGGAAGTTGCGGATGATAGTCGCAGTAACGGAGGAAACAGCAGACGGTAGCGACAGCAATGCCAAAAACTGCAAATGGTGACATCGTGGGCGAAGGAAGCTTCAGAGTTGTCCATCGGTGGCAGAGGAAGCTACTGTCCTCTCCCTCGACGGTGGAAGGAACTGCACATGGAAGTAGCGACAACAGAAGGAACTACACACAAAAGCTAGGCCCTTAGACCCATCCATCAACGATAGAGGAAACCTTGGTCCTATGCGTTGACGACGGAGGCAATGACAGAGGAAGCGTTAGCGGCGAACGCAGAACCTATGCGTTGATGGTTAGGGGTCACGTAGGGGAACAAGGGGTGGGTTTTGCGAATACAGTAAAAGAAAGTAGCTAGTTGGTCCAATTAAACCAACTAGCTATTATTCAACAGAACCAGACTTAAAAAGTCTGGTTCGGTTGCTTCATGTAAACCGGATGCTTGCCCAAGATGCTTGGGTTCAGACGAGCGCACTAACGACGCTTCATTGAAGCGCATCGCCTGGTCGACCCTTGAGGCACTTGGGCCTTACCTCGCCTCACCCGAGCACTTAGGCAAGCGCCCGAGCACCTATTTAAATCGTTGCTCAGAAGGAAAAGATGCATCAAGTTAATGCTAAATTTAGGGAACCTAATGGAAGATGTAAACATGAAGATATAATATTTTTAAAAATCAACAATAGCAGCCAGAATGATCATATGCAGCACATAGTAAGAAACTACGTGGGAGTAATAGCATATTCAGTGGTAAACCAAAATCACAGCATACCTTATCAGCTGCAGCTTGTAATGTAATGTGGTCTCCCCATTCGCCGGATCTGTATAACAGTAATTGGTTAATAGTGAATAGAAAGTTGCTTATCCACAGAAACAGGCTTTTTTTTTTTTTGTAAAACTCGAGAGCAGCCTAGCCATGAGGCTGCCATCTCCATGAGGCCTAATATGGGCAACTTTTTAACCCCATGTAAGGGGTGGTTTTCTTCATGATTGAAACTAATGGCATGTAGCTTGCATCACAATTTTGCATCAAGACCTTCTCACTAATTCAAATAAAACAATAAATAAAGTTCAGAATTTGAAGTTAGAAAATCATACTTGGCCATTTTCTTATAGTAGCGCTTGTACTTCATGGGGACATACCCTTCATAGAAAGCATGGAATTCCTTAAGCTGCATAACAGAAGATGTAAGAATCACATAAATGTCTCTTTATGCCTTAAGAACATAAATCCTGCAGTTCAGTTTTTAAAAAATGAGAATATTCTGATAGATGAATAATGAGCAAAGGTAACTCAAGTAAACTGGATAATCCAGCAATTCAACAGCCTGCCAACTTTCAGCTCAGCGATGAGAAAAGAATGCTTTTTACTTATATCGATATGAAGTAAATTCTCAGAAAATAATTAAAATGTAAAAGTAGCTTCTCTTCCATGCGGTTAAGAGTAGGAAGGTAAAAGACTATTCAAAAGCTGTAGAAAGTGGAAAAACCTTTCATATAGAAAGGGTTTCAACATAAAAGCGACCACTGTAACGATCAGCCACAAGGAGTCTAAAGATGTAATTTACTGATAACATAATAAGCAAATATAATTGGATAATCTTAGTCAAACCTGCTTTACTATCTCTTTCCGAACATGTTTATGATATTCCGAGGATCTGTATAACTGATCAGATATTGCACGAAACTGCAAAATGAACAACAAAATTACTGGAGTCTCAAATGCATTATCTCTATATCATTATATAAATAGCTAACGTAAATAGCATGGTTTTATACAGACCTGACAATTGCCATCCCCAGAGACCTTAACTTCATATAGGCCATAAGCATTTAACCTAGCAGAAAAATTTGCTGACGACTTAAATTCACAACACAAATAAGGATCAATAATAAATTTGGCATAAAATAAGCACTGATTGTATTTTAAATAATAATTAGCATGAAATGCTCTTTCTATTTCATTGTATTTTAAATGAAATTGTGTTCCAACAGAACAGATACAACATGTACATTCCCTAAATACATGTTAACATATGTGATGAATTTAAAGAGTAGGTCTTGAACAGGTGAAAAACAGATGAGCCTCAAGAAAACTGATTGAATGTCAAGGTTAGTTAAAGTAGCATCCTTATGGGAAAAATAAACGAGGTAGGTGAGCCAGAATCCTCTATATAGGCTGATACGCATGTTAATGTCAATTCATTTTATGAGATGTTGAGCGTTCTAGCCTCCCAGTTGTAACCTCCCCTGCATGCTTTTAAACAAGCTCAGCAATAATCCTATAACATCTAAATATATGTTAAATCTACTTATCTCGTGTCAAAATACTTATTAGGAAACCAGAATCTAAGAAGCATAGATGTGCTTTTGGTGGACGTGCTCAGATGTGTCGACACATTTTCAGGCTTGTCTTTTTTTATTTAATTGCATTTCCATTTGTGGGATATGACAACGCTCCCGCACGCTTCAGAGTCTACATGGAGACAGATTGTTGGCATCACAAGGAAAGAAATATGGAAAGAAATCTAGAGATTGTCACATGAAAACATATATCAATTATAACTGGAGATTGTTAAATATTATTTGATGTCCTCAACCTTTATTTTGGATACTTACATTTAGATAATTTTAATTGTTTCAACCTGTATGATAATATTATTTGTTTACATTTCTAAGTTTATAAAATTGAAGTATATATACTATAAAACTCATGTTAATTGAATAATATATATATATATATATATAAAGAAATACATGTGTCCCTGCCGTGTTCGTCCTAATTTTTTTTTTAAATGGCATGTCGCTGTGTCCGTGCCTCATTGTGTTTGTGATCGTGTTCATATCCATGCTTCTTAGACCAGAATTAAGCTAAATTTAAAGCAAGCATCTAATATCATGGAAAAGAAAACATTTTTCATAAATTTTCAGTGGAGTAAAATATAAGTATTCTCTAACAAAATGCACTATGGTATTAGCAACATCAACATTTATATGAAAATTTTTCATGTTCAATGAAGTTTCAATGAAGGTACCTTTGGAGAAGCCGCTGGTGATCTAGAGTGGCATCACTCAAGCTGGGAATAAATGTATTTATCCGCGGAACATGCTACAAGAATTTAATTTTCCAGGAAGTATTAAAAAAAAGCAAAACTACCTCAACAAAAGCAAATATAAAACCCAAAAATTGCATATTAATGATTCAGAAACAATTTGCTTGAATAAACAGCAACACAAATGAAATCCGATCTTTAGATACACAAATTAAGAAGACCAAGGATCTTCAGTTCTTGTCCATAGGTTGGCATTGTTGTACAAACTAGTAATTGTATATAAATGGTAGATCCTCTAGCTGCTTATACCACAAAATGAATAGAATAGCAGACAGAAAACCTTACAGGAAAAATAAATATAACTTAAAAGAATCAAATGAGTATTAGGTTAGTGTAGTAAACATAACTATAAATGAATAGTTTCAACTAGCAACTGGATAAAGTTTGAAGGAAAAAAGGATTAGTAGATGGCAAATTTATCAGATAGATAAGAGGTCCAAAATTGATTGAAAAATAACTATTACATGTTATGAAAATCTTTTATAGGACACTCAATACTGCATTTGTAAGATGATTTTGTGTAAACGAATTCTCACAACAACAGGTCAACTACTAATTCCAGGAACAAAGAAAATTTAAAAAAATAGCAATTACATACAGGCACTGAAGCCAGATTAGCAAGGCGTCTAGAAACTGCACCATCTAACTTTTCATATTCTTCTGAGAGAACAAGCGCAATCATCCTATCATCATCAGTGTCATTGCTGTGGCTGCTTAGACCAGTTGCTGTAGATGGGCCAACTTCATTATGAACTATATGTTCCATATGGAAACCTGAAGAGGAGACGGTTCATTTGAGTAAAATATGTAGTAAATGCAGGTTAGTGGAATGAACAATGTGGCATTAAGTGAAAAACATAAACCAAAAACCCTTCATTGGCCAGTCCTCTCACTGGAACAATATATTCAGATTGAGTCAAAGTACTTCATATAATGTGTTCAGTAGTTTTTAAAGCTAATTTAAAAGAAAAAAAAAGTCTAGTCCCTTCATTTGGCAGTAAGCATATAACCAATGAAAGATTGGTCCTTGGACAGAGCACTCGCAATATTCTCTTTTGGTGTTAATCATGCGAACAAACTTCCTAGAACCGGATCAGTTGCCACTGATTTTTTATAGAGTATCTTGTAAACCTGCTTAAGGTTAGCTTTCTTGAACATCGTTTTGGAAAAATTATTTTTGACTTGTTCAAATAGATGCTGTAGCAGATATAAACCCTTATGTTAAGAAATTAGGCCAACAAACTATTCATAATGCATCATGAAGCAGTTCTTCATGGCTCTAAAGCTTCCACCACAATCCTTCAGCGACGACCGGCTATACTCTGCAAAAAAAGCAACATAAAACGAAGTAAACTGCTGCTCCCAGTGCCACGCACATTCTTTTATCAGGTTCAAGATCTACTATGTTGCTACAACTGTCGGGTTTGTGTATCAATATATCCCAGGGAGACTTCAAGTCGAATTCAGCGAGTTAAGCTCGTGTCCTGAAGAAATCCCTAAAGCAGCAAACATATCTGCGTGCAATGTCCTATCAAGAAATTGGAACCTGCACCGACTCGTCCTGCGACTGACATGCTCGACGCACATGATCAAAGCAACCGCCAAATTAATCATCCCTAGATCCCAAAAAATATTCCTCTCCAGAATTCACCAACAATCCAAACCTCCAAAAACAATTGGAATCGAAATTAACCTACAAAAATTGAATCACGTTCCAAAAAGACAAAGAGAAGGAAAAAAGGCACGGAATCGGAGATCGAACAAGAACCAAACGAAAAGGGAAGACCGAATCCCAATAACCAAGAACGAAAAGGAAACAAAGAAAGAATCGGAGAAGGGTAAAGGGAGAAGAAGCATATACTTAAGGAGGATTCTGATCGATCAAACGGCAGCAGAATGTGGTTCGAAAGGTCGCGGTACCAAAGGAGGAACTCGTCGACACGCCTACCTTTCCTTCTCCTCCTCCCTCTTTATATATTACCTGCGCAAACCGCGTGCCACAAATAATTAAATAGATAAGAGAAACAAACCTTGGTACGTCGCTTACGACAGAGGCGGATGCCCATACGGGTCCCGCACAACGACAACAAATTTTGCCAGTAATGGAGCCGGTAGCTTTCCCGGGTACAACTTCTGAAGACGTGTTGCTCATATATCTGTTTGACGTCCGTGAAGTCGGATGAAGAGCGTGCGTATAATTTATGTATGCGGGCGGGAGGAGGGAGGGGCTCGAACTGTGCATATCTTGTTTTCTTTTTCCTTTATTTTTGGCGATTTTTCGGGGGAACAAATCGGGTTTTTCATATTAACCACAAAGAAGTGAAGAACCATATATTTTTCAAATATTTAAATTTTCATTTTTATAAATAATTAATTCTTATTGAAATCCAGCCAACTGAACCTAATCGGTTTTAGTTCAATAGAAAAAAATACTATCATTTTCCATTATCATTCTTCCACAATAAATAAATACAAATATTGTAAGGTTATTAAAAATATATAAATATAAGCTTAAGAGAAAATATAAAAATAAAATTTTTATCGCTTTTATTTTCTAGGCATGTGAAAATCTTTTTAATTTATATTAAAACCCCTAAAACTCTCATAAAATTTACTTTATAAAACCTTAAAATTTATAGCAAGGTTGATAATTAAGATTTGTGGGATTTAAACTAGTTACAGCTTGCTTATAGTGTTATTGAGTACAATTACAATGTTTGTGTATATTAATAAAAACGTTATAAATTTATTTTAAAATATTATAACCGGATAAGGTTTTACCCTTGTTTATTCTTCTACAATAAACGAACATGAAGATAGACCTAAATTTAGAGTTCCCAATTATTTTGAATATGGCAAGACCTTCTTAATTTGCATCCAAAACCAAATAAACTCTCATATAAATTATTTTATAAAATATTACAACTTATAATAAGATTGATAATAAATATTAGTAAGAATTTTAACTAATTAAACTCGATTAAAATATTTTTAAATAAAGTTATAGTGTCATGGTATAATAACAAAAAGATAATACAAATATATAACTAGGTAATTATCTCATCCATTATTGTTATTATTTATAATGAATAAATATAAATATTATAAGGTTTTTCAGAATATATACCTAAATTTAATATTAAGTGAAAAAAATAAGGCTCTATCATCCTTTACTAGAAATATATCAAAATAATCCTATTTTTCATTTAAAACTATTCAAAAACTCTCAAATAAATCATTTTTATAAAATCCTAAGGTTTATAATTAAGATTGATAGAGTAACTGAACTCCAGTTATGATTGTTTTTATTATTGAATATGACTCTATTTAAAAATATTGTAATTGATCCAATTCCATTCAACTAGCTAGGGTTGTCGGAGAAATAATTGTTTTTGAATAAATGACATTTTGGTACTTCAAAAATGTAATAGGATTATTTATTTTATTTATACCAATTGCCCCGAAAGTTCAACCCTATCAATCGATTATCCCATAATGAGCAGTACATTGTCATTCCATAATACACTATCTAGTTTTTATAACAATGGTCATTATCACAAGTGAAGTGCGGCAGATACCGGCAAAGGTAAAATACAGAATAGATTTTAAAATAATACCAATGAAATAATTTTTCAGATAAAAAATATCACAATAGAGGGGTGTAGAATATATTTCAAAAGAAAATTTATGGCATAGTTTTTTCGGATAGAAAATGAATGAACTCACAAGAAAAGTTGACAGTACAATTGTATTTGCTGGAATGAATTTTCCAAACAGAAAAAGGAGCGAACTCACAAAGCAACTTTGGTAAAAATGATAAATAGCTTACCATCAAGTTTAAAATCTCAAAGGGATACAGAAAGATCACCACCCTAAGAATAATAAACAATGATACAAAACTGAAAGCAAAAGACTCACCACTCAATGACGCATCCAAGAGATACATAGTTCAATAGAGCACTCCAAGAGAGCTTCTACCAATATCCTCAGTTTCTAAAGTTTTTTCTAAATTCTAAACACCAAAATAAATACTAGTGCATGAAACAACCCTTCATGTGTAGGGAATTTCGAAATTAAGTGTTTACAACCGCTAACCAACACCTTTAATGCATTCCTTGGTTATGAAGAAATATTCACAACGGCTAACCAACTCCTTTAATACATTCATTTGTTGTGAAGAAAAACATCTTGAAATAGCTTTAACTTTGTGTAGAGAATATGCTGATGAGCTGTCATATTTGAGTGGGCTAAGTTGAAGATTATGAGGCATCATTGTTGGCTGAAAAAAATATCATATCATAATTAAGGTTCATATGATCATATTATAGTAAATTAGACATTCCCGTATGAGATTCGTACTCTTACAAGGGATGGTATGCCAAATAGCTTACTTGTTAATGACCGAATCACGTTATTGCCACTTATACCTTGCAGTAACAACAACAATAATAACAATAATAATAATAATAATAACAATAATAATAACAATAATAATAATAATAATAACAATAATAATAACAATAATAATAATAATAATAACAACAACAACAACAACAATAATAATAATAATAATAATAATAATAATAATAATAATAATAATAATAATAACAATAACAATAACATTAATAATAATAACAATAATAATAATAACAATAATAATAATAATAACAACAACAATAATAATAATAACAATAATAATAATAATAATAATA
>NW_008991773.1:27139-42439 GCF_000313855.2 Musa acuminata subsp. malaccensis
ATAATAATAATAATAATAATAATAATAATAATAATAATAATAATAACAATAACAATAACATTAATAATAATAACAATAATAATAATAACAATAATAATAATAATAACAACAACAATAATAATAATAACAATAATAATAATAATAATAATAATAATAATAATAATAATAATAATAATAATAATAATAATAATAATAATAATAATAAGGCTAGTATAAATTAAAGTTGATTATCAAGCGAAAAGAACCAAGACGCTTAGCTTCCATGTGGTTGCCCTTCTTATTGGTTTAGAGTTGATGAATTAAGATAATTTAAGTGGGTACTCAGAGACACATATAGTATCTTTCTAATTGTCAATGATCGATAAATCATCTTTACAGAAGAGGGACAACTGCAAGTGCATATGATCCATCGCCACATCGGCTAATGTACACATTAATTACTAATTTAGTCAGTAAAAATTTTGTCGAGCTTCTTTCTGTCTTCAACGTTTAACCTTTTACTAGAAAAAATATTGATCACTTGTTTTCAAACTATTTATATATGTATGCATATATTATATAGTTTGTCTTTTTTGGCTTTAGAAATGCACTACGTATGTCTTTTTTTTCTGTTTTTGAAAGTGTAAGTTTGATGGAGATGGATTTTGATCTCATGACATTATGATAATCTCACAAAGTAGGATACCTAGCACAATCTACATGTATAGTATGTCATGTTTACCTACATACCGAATTGGTTTACGAGGAGGCTAATAACAAATAAATTATATCTAACAAAGAGATATCTGTAAAAGTTACTCCCATTGTTGTGTTTTCCTGATCTATCGTTCCTTCAATCCATAGAAGGAGTTTCATTCATTAGGTAGTAGATAATTCTAAAGCTAATCCGTACCTATTATTTGTAAATATTAAATGATTTAACTATTTTGTTTGTGTATATGTCACATGATTTATGAACTAGTCCTATATTTATGATTTTATACATCAGTCAAACATTTTCATATGAACACATTGTTTCTGTATCAGCTCTCCTATGTTGATATTCATATATCGATACTCCTACGTCGATATTTCTAAATCAACACTCTTACATTTGTTCATTATCTTCATAGTCGCATTGATTTGGATATATCTAATTTAGGCGGAGAAGCACACCTTGACAAGACTGAGCTCATATCTCCTCCACCCATCTTATAATTCGACCTCTGGCGTAAGAACAAACGATGCTAGTTTAACAAATGACATCTAATGAGATTAGCCATCACTTTCCTACTACAGAATCAATATGTTGCTATGACTACTGTAAATCGAAATAATATAATTTGTATTAAGCATAGAATATCCTCGTAGTCGCACATGACATAGAGGAACTTCTCCAACGGTGCACCATTTCTCCAAGCATTCCTTAAAAATTATATTTATAAAGATCGTGCTATTTCAATAATAACATTAAAGGACAAGAAGAAAGACTATTCTTCCAGCTAACTCAACCTCTCTTTCTCTTGACAAGGTACAATAAATTCTATCCTATGGCAAAGTATCATCTAACTTCTATGTCGAAAGCCTCAAAGTATCATCTAACTCCTTATTAGATATTTTATTCTAAAAGAAAAACCTCAAAATTATATTTATTAATTTATCTATTTATTTAATTATATATATTATTCTTTAATTATTTCTATTTTTATGATTTAATCGATATTTTAATTAAATTTATTGACTATGATTATACATAATGTAGTGTCAAGTTCTCGTATATAGTAACACATATAACATGTCAATGGACGTATAAATAATATATATAAATTATTATTATTAAAAAATATCTTTTATAATATCTATGCTTAAAAAATATAATATATGATATGCTCATGTTATTTATTTTAAAGTTAAAGTATATATATTATGTATAAAGTTCTTCAAAATACTAGTTGAAGTATATAAAAATATCGACGTCTATGTTAAGCATATTTTACAATAAAAAGGAATGATCCTTCATCTTAATAAGCCTAAATATACTAATGGACTTGAGTATGAGGTTAAGTCATTATAATAAACATATATGTGGTAATTAAAAAAAGACTTATGCAATGTAATAAGTCTTAAGTGATTTTTAAGACTTCAATAAGTTTAAACATCTTTAAGGTAAAAAAATTTGAGTTTTAAGTATCGTATATATGAAGGATAATAAGTTACTTAAGCAGTAATAAAAAATTAAGTGTAGATAAAATTTAAAGAAAACTATTGCACTAAAAATATTAAGATCCATAGATGAGAGTGAATGATGAATTTATATCGAAACATGTCATTCTTATCAAATTAAATTAGGCTCCAATTAGGTTGATGTAACACTAGAATTATGTTAAAAAAATCTTGAGATAAGACTCGGTGAGATTGAACTCATGACATCTTATCTACCTCTTAAGCAACTCTAAGTAAGCACCTCTTTGTGCCTTATCTTTCTCATCAATAACCTACTAACCTTTCCCTCTTCCTTTAGCATATCTAATCTCTTCATATATCTTTCATGAAAGCTAAAAGAAAACAGCTCTAAAGAAGATTAATATAAGAAAACCTAGCTCTTCCGCTAGCTATACCTAAGTTTCAATTTTATAAATTGTAGATTGATAATTTTAGATGCTTTTGAGTAATCTAGACTTTGAATTAATCTTTGATTTTTTGATATATTATGATTCTAATACCTCTAATATGATATTGGTCCATAAAGTTATGGGTACCTTAATCTTAAATACTTAGAATCTTCTATTTTTTTGTGAAAGGGAATTAAGATATAATTCAATTTTATTCTTTTGATATATTTTTAAAGGTTCCCTTAGAGTTATGTGAAATTTAGAATTGAATGAATACCACTGCCCCAAAAAATGAGATTTATAAATTCAAATAATCTCAACCTAGTTTTAATTTTATAGAATATGTGATAATAGTTAAAGTGGGAGAGTATTTTAGATTCATAATAATTCTATTTTGAGTTAAAATTTGATATATATTTAATTTTATACGTCTCCTAAGTTTCTACAAAATTGTATTATAATCTAATATGGTTTGGAAAATTAATTCGTAGAACTATACAATTGTTTGACTAGTAACAATTATGTCATAGATTATAGGTTAAATCGTTAGTAAATTGATGATGAAATTTAAGTGAATTTATAGGTTATTTACAACCTAATTTAAAGAGGATTCTACTAAAGGTTTACTATAAATTATTATTTGCATTGAGAGTTACAAGTGAACTAAGATGTAATGTTTTTAATTTAAGCATATCACGACACTATATTCCATTTGATATGTTTTAAGCTCCCTATTATACCTGATCATTGTGAACCAAGGGCTGAAAATATCATTTTAAGTTGAATCATATCTTAATTATAATCTTAATTAACTATAAAATAATGACCATATTTATTATGGCATTCATGATATCTCCTTTGAAAGAATATTTTCAATGATAAGATCACGATGAGCTTAATACATATTTAGATTGCTATGAGATAACTCTAAGTATATAATATTAGTGTATGCATTGCACAAGAAGAGATTTATATAAATTTGGAAATTGATTGACATGCATGTATACTATAATGTGTGGTATGGAAATACATGCATATATTATTATAAAAAAAATCTAGTAGCGATATCACATATGCAGCGGAAGAATAGAAAAATAAAAATCATAATTTTTTTAAAAAGGTGTTCGTCGTCATGTGAAAATTGGTGTGCAAAAATTCACAAAACCGAAAAACTACGCGTGCAAGGAGATTATGTTACCTAGGGAGATTATATACCCCTGAAATCCCACAGATCTGTGGGAAAGGATGAAGGAGGCCAAGTTTCATCATCTTTAGCTATGATCCACACAGTAGGGGTTATGAATACGTTCCTCGAATCGTTGCCCAGATCTCTATACCTATTGGTTGAGGAGGAGAAGGATAGACGAGAATAGGAGGTGGCAGCCAAGAAGGCCCAACCTATGGCTTTATGGTGCCCTTCTATTTATAGAGGCCCCATATCAACTTAACTCTAATGGATCCTACCCTATTGGATATTGGATCTCCATCCAGCTACCCAAGCCTCTTAGATTAGTGGATCTCTATCCAATAATCTCTTATTGGCTCTTATTAGATCTCATCCATAGGATCCAATAATTTAAGGGTTTATTGAATATCTAATAAGATAGGAGCTCTAACGGATATCTCATATCTGAACCTCTACTCGTCGCAACACTTACCATATGTGTATGACCCTCTAGGCCCAATATCGAGCTAACTATGAGTCATACCTGTCAGAACTCCTTTTGGCTTAGTGAATTATTATCTCCATAATAATTCACTCGACTTATCGATTATGGACGTACTAGGCCATAGTTCCCAAACGATACAGGAGAATCCAATCCATTGGACCTGTTTATCCTCAATTATTATATATCTATAGTCCTTCATCCATATAAACGATAGTGGGCATGGTGTTGTCAGGCTCATCTGGTTTTTACTCGAATTTTGCTTTAATCAGATTCTCCCGAAGAACTCTTTCTCTCTCAATCCGAATGACCCTGGCTAGGAATTTTTCTGAGTAAAAATACAGGGGATATTCCTCTAATGACACTGAGAGTGGATGATCATTTATCAACACTCCATATCTCTCGTAAGGTTGGCTACCTCGATGACTGATTGTGTTAGATCTGGAACTTTCAGACCTATAAGGCTGGTATCAAAGAATAAAGTACTCATACAGGACATCCTTAGTGTCTTAAGTCCAAGGACCAAATACACCACTAGGACGACATAATTACTATCTAATAATAATGCATCATCAACCATCCAACATTCCATGAGCGGATCAATCAATGAACTCATTCTCCAATGAGCACCTGCACTGTATCCCTAGTGTCCTCACACGAGCAGCTATGAGATCAGCCACCTTAATTATATAGATGAATATATAGTACACTAGTTTGTCTGATTATATCGATATCCCTCTCGAGTATCCTATGATCGGGATTATTTAGGGTCTATGTTTAAAGACCAATTAGTCTCATTATCATGATCTCATCACGATTCAATTCACATTGCACAAATCTATGGATGTCACAATATATGTATGAACAAGCAATACAAAGTGAGAAAAATGTCATAATAATAATATGCAAAAAGATTGTGTGTTATGTTATATATGTCATCACTTATGTAATTAGCTTATAGGACACATATGATTAACAATCTCCCACTTGACCTAAAGCCAATCACCTATGTGTCTAATCCCCATCGGACCCCTATGATGCTTAAAAATAATATGAGATAATTACTTTATCAATGGATCTGTGATGTTATCTTCGAATGGAACTCTTTCTACTGCTACATCTCCTTGGGCCATGCCATGATCTCTCTAATAAGTTAGAACCTCCTTAGAACACTTCTAATGAGGCCCGGGTTCCCTTATTTGAGCAATCACCCCATAACTGTCATAGTACAAGAGAATCAACTCCTCGTTACCTGGCATAACTCTCAAATCTGTGATGAACTTCTTTATCCAGACTCCCTCCTTTGTTGCCTCTACCATAGCAATGTACTCCACCTTTGTGGTCGAGTCAGTAGTAGTATCTTACTTAGAACTCTTCCAGTATATTGCTCCTCTATTCAGGATAAACACATGCCTTGAATTAGACTTGCTATCATCGACATCAAACTGAAAACTCGAGTCCATATAGCCCTCAACCCTAAGGCTACTACCTCCATATACTAATAAATGATCATTATTTCTTCTCAAATACTTAAGGATATACTTTACTACTTTTCAATGCTCCAAGCCTATATCCACCTAATACTTGCTCGTGACGCTCGAAGCATGCACTATATCAGGCTTGGTACATAGAATAGTATACATGATAGACACTATCGTTGAGGCATAGGATATTCTATCCATGTCTACCCTTTTTTAAGGAGTCTTTTAGATATACTCCTAGAAAGGTATATCTCATGTCTTATCGGTATGATCTCTCTTGAAATTTTTTATGTCAAAATCTTTGATAATGGTGTCTATATACCTGGACTGAGATAAGCCAAGTATCTTTTTGGATCTATCTCTATGGGTAAGAAGGTTTCATTATAGTCAACACCTTACCTTTGACGATACCTCTTAGTTACTAGCCTTGCTTTATAGGTCTGTACCTTTCTATCTACTTTAATTTTTTTCTTGAAGATCTACTTATAACCAATGTGTATAATACCCTCGGTGCATCAATTAAGTTTCAAACCTTGTTGGAGTATTGAAATCCATCTTAGAATTCATGACTTTTTGCCACTTCCTAGAGTCTATACTCATAATAGTCTCCTCGTAGGTCTAAGGATCAATATCATAAACATCCTCTCCTTTGATATATCTTACATATCTCTTAGGAGGATGGGGTACTTTATTAGACCTACGTAAAGTCAGAACTTATGTGCTAGACACTTAATATACTCGGGTTGTGGAATGGTGCCTAAGCTAGGTTCTTCAACCTCACTCAACTTTATCATGCTCTTACTATCTCCACCAAGAATGTATTCTTTCTCAAGGAACACTACTCTCTTGGCTACAAAGACCTTTTGGTCCTCAAAGTGATAGATGCTAGTCATAGGTGCCCTACAAGCCAATCACGTGAGTGATGGCATGTGTGACTTGATGGGTAGTCTTTTTACTTATTATTATTATTTGGTATTTTATCATTTTATATTACTTGTTGCATGAATATATTATGATAACCATGGATTTGTGTAATGAGAATCAGATCATGATAAGATCACGATAATGAGACTGATTCGTCTTTAAAAATAGATCCTAAATAATCTCCATCATAGGTTACTCGAGAGGAACATTAAGATAACTGGACAAACTGGTGTACTGTATACCCGTCCATATGATGGATGCAGCTGGTCTCAGAGCTGCTCGTGTGGGGACACTAAGGATACAATGCAGGTGCTCATTGGAGAATGAATTCACTGATTGATCCGCTCACAGAATGTTGGATGGTTGATGATGCCTTATTGTCAAACAATGATTCCGACATCCTAGTGGTGTATCTGGTCCTTAGACTTGAGACACCAAGGATGTCCTATATGAGTACTCCACTCTTTGATACCAGACTTATAGGTCTAGAAGTTTCAGATCTAGCACAATCGATCATCGGGAGTGGTAGCCAACCTTACGAGAGCTATTGAGTGTCGATAGAGGATCATCCACTCTCGATGTCATGAGAGAAATATCTCATATGTTCTTGCTCAGACTAATGTAGAAACTATATGGGCCTGATAGCACCATGCTCGGTATATAGTCTTTAGGATATTAGATGGATGAGAGACTATAGGTACATAGTAACTGAGGATAGATATGTTCAAAGGATTAGATTCTCCTGTATCGTTTGGGGACTACGACATAGTGGCCTAATAAGTCCGCAGTCGATGAGTCGAGTGAATTATTATGGAGATAATAATTCACTAAGCCAGAAGGAGTTCTGACAAGTATGACTTATGGCCAGCTCGATATTGGGCCTAGAGGGTTACACATATATGGTAGGCGTTACGACGAGTAGACGTTCATATATGAGATATCCGTTGAAGCCCCTATCTTATTGGATATCCAATAAGCTCCTGAATTATTGGATCTTATATATGAGATCCAATAAGAGCTAATAAGAGATTATTGGGTAGAGACTCATTAATCTAAAAGACTTGGGTAGTTGGATAGAGATCGAATACTCAATATGGTAGGATCCATTATGGTTAAGTTGATAGGGGGCTTCTATAAATAGGAGAGAACCAAAGACCAATAGGCTAAAGATTCTTTTTGGCTGCCTCCTCTTATTCTCCTCTCTCCCTCTTCTTCTTATACTGCAGCCCCTATTTGGGGCACAACAAGAAGGGGCACTCATTCTTGATTGCATGGTATGCGTGAGGAAGAGTTTTGGGTAGCAATTTGAGGAGTATCTTCATAGCCCCTACTATGTGGATCACTACTAGAGAGGAGGACAATTGACCTCCTTCATCCTCTCTCATAGATCTGTAGGTTTTCAAGGATATACGATCTCCCTAGATAATTCTCTTACGCATAGTTTTTCGATTTCGTAGGTTTTTCGCACCAACTTTTGCATAACAATGAAACCTTCTTTTCTGCAAGAATTCTGAGATTTTATTTTTTTATTCTTCCACTGCATATATGATGTCACCCTAGATTTCCAAACCATGGTATCAGAGCTAGGTTGTTCATGCAAAAGATTGGTTTTTAAACTGCGTGTGTTGTATTCAATCGCGTTGAAATTGTATTGCGCGATTGTTGCAATTTTTTTGTTGTAGTTTTCAAATCTTTGCTGCACCTTTTCTTATTGTTAAGAGATGTTTTAGATAGGACTTTCGTTGTCAAATTTTTTGGCACAAAAGGGGAAGAAAGGGCAGCAACTGTTGCTGCCTCTTAGATTGGCCGAAGGCTGCTTGCAACCATGGCCGAGAGCTCCAATTTACTGCTCTCGGCCTGGCCAAAAGCAACAGGAACGAGAGCAACATGGCTGCCCTCAACCTGCTGCATGACAGCCCCTGTAGTCAGGTTTCCTGGCTGCAAGGGGCACCCCTAGCGGCTAGGAGTTCTGGCCGCATGGGGCACCTACAGCCCATGGCAGCACTACAGCCATAGTTTTCTAGTTGCAAGGGAATCCTTGGTGGCTAGGGTTTCCTAACAATGCAAGGTAGTCTAGTGGCCTAGGATTCTTGATTTTCGGGGAGTCTTTATATAGTAAGATTTCCTTGCTTAAGAAGGAACTACCTGCCACGTGGGGCACGTATGGTAGGGTTCCCAAAATGCTGCATATAATTAATTAAAATAATTTAATTAATTATTATTATCTAGCAGTCCTATATGTTGATGTGTACATATGATATATGATATAGATAGATGATCATGGACCATATGATATGTGTGTACATGTGATGTGATTATTATTATTATTAGGGCCTACAAGCCTCCAATTTATTTCTCTTTTATTATTAGGTTTGCGTGCCTATGATTAAGTTGTAATTACATAAGGAGGTGTAGCGGGAGCGTGGAAGCGATAACGAAACACACGAGGCCAAGACGGATGATTACAACACATGGAGATGCATCGAGATCCCAACGGAACTGATGAGGACGAGATGGATGATCATAGGGCATGGAGTGTTAGGAAAGGGTTCGGCACTAAGGAGGGGGGGGGGGGGGTTGAATTAGTGCAGCGGTAAAATCACGTCGGTTACGGAAATTTCTTCGTACGTTGAAAGTAGTAAGCTATTAAAGAGGTTTGTAGTAAAGATAAATTGCTCAAAGTAAAATGCAAATCAGATTTTAGAGTGGTTCGGTCATCGTGACCTACATCCACTTCGCCGATTCCTCTTCCGTTGAGGCCACCGGCATCCACTATCGGTCTTCCTTCAATAGGCGAAGACCAACCACCTTTTACACCCCTCTTCTCCTTTTTATAGGTTTAGGAGACAACCTTTACAAGCACACACACTCCTCTCTTACAGAATTCTAAACTTAGAGTGGAGGAGGGAATTTCTCAAGAGATTGTAGCAGCATTTTCTCACTTTTAAATTCTCTATGCTTGTGTATCTTAACTAGGGATAAGAGGGGTATTTATAGGCCTCAAGTTGATTTAAACTTGGAGCCTAAAAATATCTCATCCCGGGTTTCCTGGGTCCGAGTGGTACCACCGCTTGCGTTGGGCAGTACCACTGCTAGTGTCAGTCTGACACTGACACTACACTGGGCGGTACCACTGCCCAGACTGGTAGTACCACCACTTGCAACCTCTCGGAGGCTATGTCTGGGTGGTACCACTACCCAGACCGACGGTACCACTGTCTGACACAGTCTCGAAGACTGTGCCACGACGATGTCACCTCTTGGGACACTGTTTGGGCCTTTTCATTGGGCCCAACATAGTTCTTACATGGGCCCAACCGGCCCATAATTGGGTTAGCCCAATTCCAAACCTAATTTCGTGCTAACTACTAAATCTAAGATATACTTAAGCTAAACAAGTCCATAAGTCTTGGTTTCTTCCGACGAGTTTCCGATGAACTTCCGACGATCACTCAGCAATGTTCCAACGGACTCCTGGCAAGCTCTTGGACTTCATGATGATCTTCTTGGTGAGTTCCGATGAGCTTCTTTGGCAAGCTTCGAGACTTCTCGGCTGGTTCCGACAGAACTTCCGATGAACGTCCGGACTTCCGACGAACTCTCTAACTCCCAACGAAATCACGTCCTTAACTCCGAGATTTCATTTTGCTTCATGCGTTGCTATCGTAGTTAATCATGCACATGTAAAACACACTTCGATCTAGACAATTAATATTAAGCATGAATCATGTTGTCCGGCATGTCATTGGTCCCTCGATGCTTCGTCCGATTCTTCGGCGCATCATCCTCTCTTGCGGCCTATTGCCCAATCGGCCAATTGACTCTGCAACTCCGATATCCTTGGTGCAAAATCTGCTCTTCTTGGTCCGATGCCTGAATCTATGGCCCGAAGCCTTCTGTCGATACGTCAACCGATCCTCCGGCCCGACATCTAATCTTTTGACTATTGAATCTCGGAGTTTGATGATGAAACCAATCAATAAATGTTTATGTTTTAATCTGTATTTCGAGTGATGCAGGATGCTTCGATCAAGATGAGATAATTAAAGCAGGAAGAATCATGTTGTGCCAGAGGAAAACATATAAGAAGATTGGACGTCGGACCGGTGGATCGGTCGACGTATCGACAGAAGGCTTCGGGTCGTAGATTCGGGCATCAGGCCAAGAAAAGTGGATATTGCACCAAGGATATCGGAGTTGCGGAGTCAACTGGCCGATTGGGTAATAGGCCGCAATAGAAGACGATGCGCCGAAGAATTGGACGAAGCGTCGAGAGACCAATGACATGCCAGACAACCTGATTAATGCTTAGTATTAATTGTCTAGATCAAAGTATATTTTTACATGTGCAGGATTAACTATGATAGTAAGGTATAAAGTAAAATGAAGTTCCGGAGTCAAGGACGTGACTTCGTTGGGAGTTCAAGAGTTCGTTGGAAGTCCAGACGTTTGTCGGAAGTTCTAGAGGAACCTGCCAAGAAGTCTCGGAGCTTGCTAGAGAAGCTCATCGGAACTCGGCAAAAAGATCGTCGTGAAGTCCAGGAGCTTGCTGGGAGTCCACCGGAACATTGTCGAGAGATCGTCGGAAGTTCACCGGAAGATCACCGGAAGAATAGACATAGGGACTTGTTTAGCTTAGCAAATGTCTTAGGATTTCATAGTTAGTATGTAATTGGGCTTGGATTTGGGCCAACCCAATTAGGGGCCAGCTAGGCCCATGTAAGAACTGTGTTGGGCCCAATAAAAAGCCCAAACAGTATCCCAAGAAGTCTCATCGTTGTGGCACAGTCTTTGAGACTGTGTCAGGCGGTGGTACCGCTAGTTTGGGCGGTTGTACTGCCCTTGGTAGGGTGCCAGGCGGTGGTACCACCAGTTTGGGTGGTGGTACCACCCAGCACTGCCCCCCAAGTGGTGGTACTACCAGACCTAGGTAGTGGTACCGCCCAGGGCAATGTTAGTCAGACTGACATTGGGTGGTGGTACTGCCCAGCGCAAGCGGTGGTACCGCCCATGATGGGAAAGTTTTAGGCTCCAAGTTTGAATCAATTTGAAGCCTATAAATACCTCTCTCATCCCTGGTTAAAAAACATAAGCACAGAGAGTCTAAAAGGAAAGAAACGTTGCTAAAATCTTGTGTGATCTCCTCTCCTCTTCTAAGTGTTAGACTAGTTTGAGAGAGGAGTAAGTGAGTGCTTATAAGAGTTGTCTCCTAAACCCGATAAAAGGAGAAGAGGGGTATAAAAGGTGATTGACCTTCACCTATTGAAGGAAGGCCTCTAGTGGATGCCGGTAACCTTGTCGTCGGAGGAAGCCGAAAGTGGATGTAGGTCACGTTGATCGAACCACTCTAAAACTCTGGTTTACATTTACTTATTGCTATTTACCTTACTGCAAACCTCCATATGTGCTTTACTTCCTCATTACTTTTGCTGCACACCTTTACGAACACGCTTTCAAGTTAAGTTTTCGAAATCGGCTTTATGTCGGAAACTGGTTTTATCGAAACGAAGTTTTTGAAGACATAGTTTTTATCTGCTGCACTAATTCACCCCCTCCCCCCCCCCTCTTAGTGCCGACTCTTGATCCTAACATTGACATGTTTTCCCCTGGCGCAACATGATTCTTCTTTCTTTAATTGTCTCATCCTGATTGAAGCATCCTACGTCACTCAAAACATAGATTAAATCATAAACACTCATTAATTGGTTTCATCATCAAAATCCGAGATTCAACAATCTCCCCCTTTTTGATGATGACAACTAATTGATGATGGAGTTAACTAAACTCCCAAAGTTTAAACAAACTCCCCTTATCAATATGCCATATTGATAGAAACTCTTGGATTCAAAAATCCAAGCAACATGTTATCATAAACTTATGCATAACATCATACTTCTCCCCCTTTGTCATCAACAAAAAGAAGAAGTACCACTATCAAGTGTTTAAACATAGAAGTTCAAATCATTACATAATTAACATAATCTCTAGTTTTATCATCATGTAATTTTGCTATCATCATAGATATGCAAGGTAGTAAGATAGCAAGTTCTACAACATACGAGCTAGCAAATTTTACAATATTTTAGAACATACAAGCTAGCAGTTTTGAGATGTTCAAGAAAGCAACTCTTGCTTCTTGAAATATGCAGGTTTCTAAATTTTGCTAGATGTACAAGTTAGCATATTTTGCTTCTTAAGATGGGCAAGATAGCACTTTTGCTTGAGATCGCAAGATAGCATTTCTTGCTTTTTTTGAGATAGCTACTTTTTGCTTCTTGAGATTGCAAGCTAGCAATTCATGGTGATGTTCAAGATAGCAAGTTCTATATCATATTAGAACATGTAAGCTAGCAAATTTATATCATTTTATAGTATACAAGCTATCAAATTTTACACATATAAAAGTTAGCCAAATTTTACATCTTTTGAGATGTGCAAGATAGACTATTTTACCTCTTCTTGAAATGTGTAACTTAGCAAATATTGCTTCTCTTGATATTTCCAAGATAGTACTTCTTGCTTCTCTTTTGAGATTAGCAAGCTAGCAAGTTTGCCTCTTTTCCTGATGTGCATGCTAGAAATTCTTTCTCCCCCTTTATCATTGGCAAAATGAGAGGAATAACAAAAACAATAGTGCAATTCATCAATTTTCAAATTATGACAAAAATAAAGTATCATTCTTATTGCAATATGTCATAATTAAGATAAACCTTGAATTAAATTAAATTCAAGTCAATGCAATTTTAATCATGATTCACATCATATGCAATACATCATGTATATCATTATCATAAGTATTTCATACATCATTTCAAATCATAAATATTTCATATCATGATGATACCAATTTTGTTGAATTACATCCTACCATGTATGATCAAAATTTTTTCCCATTTTATCATTATAAACAAGAAAAAAGAGGGGAAGAACATAATGGTATAAAATATTTCAATCATTTCAAGGCATACAAGCCATAAATGTAAAGAAATCATGTCATGAAAGATAAGACCACTTAAATACTAAAAGACATGATTCATATAGTAAATCTCCTCTTTAATAAAATACCAAAAAAAATTGTTGGGGTAAAAAGAAGAGATCTTGATTAAGAAAAAATCTCAAGTAATTTGAAGAATTAAAGATTATGATTTGAATAAAACTCATTCAAATTTAAATCGTCAAATCAAAATCATTTTCAAGAGATTAACAAAAGTGATACAAATAGATTCATTAATCTCTTTTTTTCAAAAAATTGATAAAATAGAAAAAATTTTCAAGGGGAAAGGTTTCCTCTTTTTAGTTTGTTTCATACAATCATGCCTTTGTCTTTTTTATGCCAAATCAAAAATTATATATATCATCGTTTAAAAAAAAAGTGCAAGATTTATCATCATAAAAATCATCAAGATCAATAATTCACAAAAGTCATCATGTATAACTATTAAATCTCATGCATAAAATCATCAATCATGGTATTACAACATTTAATATTTTCATTCCATCGTTAAACATACAATTAAAAAAAATTATATATTTTTTCTAAACTAAATTAAGAACAATTCATAAAAAACATCAAGTAATTTCAAAATAAACTAAAGGCATTTTGATTACCTCATCGTCGAAAGTCGTTAAGGCGTAGTTTGCTACCTCACCTTTGTTGATTTTCTCCTTGTCTTAAGAGGAGCTTGATTCATCCAAAGTCACCTTCTTCTTCTTGCGTTTATAGTAAGTAGTTGCGTTCTTTTTGTTCTTTAATTTTTATTTAATAAACTTTTTAAATTTCATAGTGAGGAGTTCAAGTTCACCATCACTTGAGCTTATGCTCAAGTGGTCTTCGATTGTTCTTAATCCAAAATCCTTCCTATCCTTTGGAAGGTGGTTCTCAAGTTCTTCACATGCATTGCACGTCATTTCATAGGTCATTAAAGACCCTATTAGTTCTTCAATCGGAAAAGTCTTCAAATTTTTTGATTCTTGAATTGCCATTACTTCTAATTCCCAATTCTTATTAAGAGAACGTAAAATTTTGTTTATAAGTTCAAAATCCGAAAAACTTCTACCAAGTGCTTTTAAACCATTGACGATATCCGTAAAATGGGTGTACATGTCTCCAATGGTTTCGCTTGGTTTCATATGAAACAGTTCAAAATCGTGCATCAAAAAATTAACTTTAGAATCCTTAACACTACTTGTGCCTTCATGTGTGATTTCAAGAGTGCGTCATATGTCAAAAGCCATTTCGCACATAGAAACCCAATTAAACTCAGTTTTATCTAAGATGCAAAACAAGGCATTCATAGCCTTTGCATTTAGAGAAAAAGTCTTCTTCTCCAAATCATTCCAATGGATCATTGGAGGAGAAGACCTTTGAAAATCGAATTCGACTATATGTCATAAATCAAGATTCAATGAAAGCAAAAAAACTCTCATTCGAGTTTTCCAATAAGTTAGTCCGTCCCATTGAAAAAGGGAGGACGAATGAGAGAGTGACCCTCTTGAAAGTCGAAAAGAGCCATTTCTCTTTGTGTGTTAAACCAAATGAGAAATAACGAGGCTCTGATATCAATTGTTAAGAAAGGGTTCAGCACTAAGGAAGGGGGGGGGGGTGGGGGGGTGGGGGGGGGGGGGGTGAATTAGGTG
>NW_008991773.1:71695-81763 GCF_000313855.2 Musa acuminata subsp. malaccensis
TTTCACCTCTTTTCATAAGCAATAAATGAATCTTTTCTGCAGCCTTTGAGCAGCAACTTGGAGGGAGGAACCCCTATAGAGTTCCAAGGAGGCCGATCCCCTAAAGAGATCATCCCCAAGTTTAGAATCTGTAAGGGTTCTATCAGAGATAGAGAGCACTATCAAGAAAGAGAAGCTAGTTCACTATACTAGTGAGACCAAAAGAAAAGGAAAGCAGAAAAGTCGCTTAAGATGGGCAAGGGCAAGGGTAGACCGAGTAAAGCAAAGGTTGCTAAGAAAGACCCGGTAAAGGACAAAGGCCAGTGCTTCCACTGCAATAAAGATGTGCACTAGAAGAGGAACTATAAAGAGTACCTTACAGAAAAGGCAAAACAGAAGCTTGGAGAAGCTTCATATACATTCATGATAAGTCTTTATTTGTCAAACTCTTATGATAACACATGGGTATTGGATAATGGTAGTGCTTATCACATTTGTAATTCGTTATAGGTTCTGGCAAGACCTAGGAGATTGGCGAGAGGCGAGAGGCGAGATGGACCTCAAGATAGGCAATGAAGCAAAAGTTGTTGTAGTAGCTGTTGGCGAGGTCACTCAACATCTACTTGGTGGAGCTATTATTGCATTGGATGCATGTTATTTTATTCCTTCTATTGTTAAAAATATTATTTCCATTATATGTTTGATAGTTTGTGGATATAAATTAGTTTTTGAGAACAATAGTTGTTCTATAATATTAAATGATGACATCATCACGAGAGGAACATTGTATAATAATTTGTTTATACTAGACACTGCTCCATATATCATGAATGTAAGTGTGTCAAAGAGGAAACGAGATGAGGTGAACAATGCATACCTATGGCATTGTAGGCTAGGTCACATCCATGAGGGAATGATTCAAAAGTTGCTAAAGGATGAATATCTAGATCTATTCGACTATGAGTTATATGCAACTTGCGAGCCTTGCCTTCATGAAAATCTAACCAACTCTCCTTTTAGCAGAACTGGAGAGAGACCCATTGAGCTATTAGAACTCATACATAGTGATGTATGTGAACCCATGTCAACTCGTGCCATAGGTGGTTACTCATACTTTATTACGTTTACTAATGATTTCTCAAGGTATGGACATGTGTACTTGATGAAGTACAAGTTTGAGACCTTTGAGAAATTCAGAGAGTATATGAATGAAGTGGAGAACTAGACTAGAAAGAGTATCAAGATCGAGGAGGTGAGTACTTAAGTATAGAGTTCACCTAGTTCCTTAAGGACTATGAGATCCAATCCCATTGGACATCTCCTTATACACCTCAGCTCAATAGTATATCTGAAAGGAAGAATCGTACACTGTTAGATATGGTGTGGTCCATGATGAGCTTCGTCGACCTACTCATCTCATTCTTAGGATACATCCTAGAGACCGTAGCTTACCTTATGAATAGAGTTCCAACTAAGTCGGTAGTGTCTACACCATATGAGATATAGAAAGGGAAAAAGCATGATCTTAAGGTTGTTAATATTTGGGGTTGCCCTACCCATGTTAAAAGACACAACCCCGATAAGTTGAAATCGAGGACGGAGCGGTGAAAGTTCGTGGATACCCCAAGGAAACTTGTGGGTATTATTTCTATCATCCTGAGGACCAAAAGGTCTTTGTAGCCAAGAGAGCAATATTATTTGAGGACTAATATATTCTTGGCAGAGACAATGGGAGTGTGATAGAGTTGAGCGAGATTAGAGAACCGAGCTCAAGCACCACTTTAGAGCCCGAGTCTGTTCAGGTACCTAACACACAAGTTCTGACATTACGTAGGTCTGGTAGAGTATCCCATCCTCCTGAGAGATATGTGAGACATATTAAAGGAAAGAATATTGAGGATATTGATCATCAGACCTATGAGGAGGCTATTACGAGTATAGACTCCGAGAAATGGTAAGAAGTCATAAATTTTGAGATTAATTCCATGTACTTAAATAAGGTTTGGAACTTAGTTGATGCACCCGAGGGTATTGTACCCATCGATTGCAAGTGAATCTTCAAGAAAAAGATTGAAGTAGATAGAAAGGTAGAGACCTATAAAGCAAGGCTAGTGGTTAAGGGGTATCGTCAAAGGCAATGTATTAACTATGACGAAACCTTCTCACCTGTAGCCATGCTAAAATTGATCTGAATACTATTGGCTATTGTAGCATACTATGATTATGAGATATGACAGATGGACGTGAAAACCACGTTCCTCAATAGCAACCTCGAGGAGGAGATATATATGATACAACCTAAGTGATTTGTGTCTAAGGACTACCCAGATAAGATGTGTAGTTTGCTTAGGTCCATTTATAGAGTAAAACAAGCTTTCCAAAGTTAGAACATAAGATTTGATGAGGCAATCAGATCTTATGAGTTCGTTAAGAACGAAGATAAGCCTTGTGTGTACAAGAAGGTAAGTGGAAGCACTATCACCTTCTTGGTATTATATATGGATGACATCATGATTATTGGGAATGATGTAGGAATGTTATCCATAGTAAATGCTTAGATATCTAGACACTTCTCTATGACGAACTTAGGGGAAGCATCCTATATCTTAGGGATTTGGATCTATAGAGATAGATCCAAGAGGATGCTTGGCTTATCCCAGTCCAGGTATATAGACACTATTGTCAAAAGGTTTAGCATGAAAAATTTCAAGAAAGGTCTCATACCGATGAGACATGGGATATCATTTTCTAGGAGTATGTCCCCAAAGACTCCTGAAGAAAGGACGAACATAGATAGGATACCCTATGCCTCAGCGATATGGTCTATCATATATGTCATACTATGTACCACACCTGATATTGTTAGGATCAAGAGCGGCACTAAGGAGGGGGTGAATTAGTGCAGTGGAAAACTTTCACGATTTCAAAAAACTTGTTTCGATTAAAACTGATTCCGATGAAAATGGTTTCGATTCAATTTGTTTCAGAGAGAATTTGAACTTGAAAGCTTTCGTAAAAGTGCAAGAGAAGATTAAGGAGATTTACAGTGATGTAAATTGCACAAATAAAAAGCGTCGGTTTCGTAAAGTCTTCGTATGATTAAAGCCGATCTTGAAAGGTGTTTACTTGAAAGCGTATGTAGGCGTAGTAAAAACACAGTAAGGAGGAGAGGCAGTTTACTATAAAAGTAAATTGCTCAAAGTAAATGCAAACCGAGTTTTAGAGTGGTTCGGTCAATGTGATCTACATCTACTTTCGGATTCCTCCTCTAACGAGGTCACTGGCATCCACTAAAAGCCTTCCTTTAATAGGTGAAGATCGAACACCTATTTATAGTACTTTCTCCTTTTCCCGGGTTTAGGAGATAACCCTTACAAGTCTCACTCCTCTTTCCTAGATAGTTACAAGGCTAAGAGATGAAGGAGGAGAACTCTAACTTTTACGACACTTTTATGAATCAAGACTTTAAGATTAAGCCAATACTTTCGTGCTCTTTCATGCAGAAAAGGATGGAATTTTTATAGGCCCCAATAACTTCAAAATTGGAGCCAAAAAGTGTCACATCCCCGGAATCCGGGGTACTGACGGTACCACCACCGTTATTGGGCAGTACTACTACCATTGATCTAACACTGGGTGGTACCACCACCAAACAGGGGTGGTACCACCATTGGTAGCATTGCTGTTGGTGGTACCACTGCCTAGTTTGGGTAGTACCATCGCCTAGAAATCTAGGGGCACTACCTTCCAGGAGGTGCCACCGACGACCATATTTTCAGGGGCTGAATTGGGTGATCAATTTGGCCCAATTCAGTCTTGTTAAGGGCCCCGTTGGCCCCTAATTAACTTAGTGGGATCACCTCCCAAAATTTACACTCTAACTATGATAACTAAGACATGATTACAACACTACTTGTTCCGGTGCATCAATTGCTCTTCCGGTGAGCTTCCGACGTACTTCCGGTGAACTCTCGGCAATGTTCCGGTGGACTCCCGGAAAGCTTCTGGACTTTACAATGATCTTCTTAGTGAGTTCTGACGAGCTTCTTTGGTAAGCTCCTGGACTTCTCGGTTGGTTCCGGCAGAACTTCTGACGAACATCCGGACTTCCATCGAACTCTCGAACTCCCAATGAGATCTCGATCTTGACTTCGACACAAACCCTGCTTTATGTCTTACTGCTATTGTAGTTAATCCTGCACATTTTTCTCAACATATAGATTAGATCAAACAATTTATAATTGACTTCATCATCAAAATTCGAGATTCAACAATCTCCCCCTTTTTGATGATGACAATCAATTGATGACGGAGTTAACCTTAACTCCCCCTATCTATATGCTATACTTAGAAAAGACATTCTTGAATTCAATGCCATTGAATTCAAGAAACTAACCAATAAGATAAGTTAATTAAGCTTATCAACATGTACATCATGATTCCTATCATGATCTATCATTCTCAAAATACGATGCCAAGTATTTATAAAAATGATGTTAAGGCATGACATCCATTTTCAAGTATGATATTTCAAATATGAAAGATGACAAAGATAGCAATTCATCATTCTATGGCAAGATATTAATTACAAAATAGCAAGTTAATCTCTAGATATCTTATCATAAACAAAGAAATTTATCAAGCAAACATTTCAAGTATATATGATGAAATACATTGCATACATTTGTCATCAATTTACCATATTTTGGTATAATTTCTCCCCCTTTGTCATCAATAAAAAGGAGAACAATTCAACAATACAAGTGTGGTAAAAAAAATCAAGCAAGTTTAACACTCAAAAGTTCTCATCATTAAATGTTATTAACATTAAAGCGATAGATTCCAACAACTTCTCCCCCTTTGTCATCACAATTTACATGAAGAGGAGGAAAGAAGGTAAGGAGAGAATCCAATAAGAAGTAAATTTGTGAAATGATTTGAATCAAGTCGAAAAACAATAAATAAGTTTTCATTAAAACATGCTTTCATTTTGACAAAGAGAAGGGATTCATGAAAACGATTGAGATATCCATATGAAATCAAATCCCCATGAAAACAATCACACAAATGCTTTCATTATCACACATGAGAAGGGATTTGTTAAAACATGCTTTCATTATCACACACAAAAATTCATCTTTCAAGGATTAAGATATCCATTGGAATTCTTTCAATTTTTATGAGAAGAATTTATGGGAGAGGAGTATCACATGAAGGAAAAATTCACGAATAAAACTTCATAGTGAGAAGAGTATTACATCAAATCCATTTCTCATTAAAAATCCATAAGAGTAAAATCCATAAGAGATGCATTTATCAATTATTTCCATGAATCAAACATCAAGATATGTATAAATACTTTATGCATTTATAAAATGTTTTGTCATAGCCTTTCATCACTACTTGTATGAGGTAATATCATTAGTGCTTGTAGCACTCAAAAATTAAGAATTCGATATATGATTAAAACTTCTTAATATTTAATATAGATCATAATCATTGTAGAAAATTTCAGCATCAAAGTAAATACGATATTGCATCTTGTATGATAACATGCTCATCATTTAAAGAGATCACAACATCATAGAAACTTTCATCATCAAAGCATAAAATTCCAACATCAAAGTAAACATTTTATTGAAGCACACAACCTTATCATCATATAAAATTCACATCATAAAATTATTAGTGTTAGGATCGGAGCGGCACTAAGAGGGGGGGGTGAATTAGTGCAGCGGTAAAGTACGATAAACTTTTGACGATTTAAACACTTTCGGAAACTTCATACGATAAAAGCAATGTTTCATTTGAAACCGTTTCGATTGCGTTTTAACTTGAAGGGATACGTAAGAAGGAGACAAAGAAGTAGAGCATCAAAGTGAAGATGGTTTGCAGTAATATAAATGATAATAAGATAAACGCAAACCGATTTATAGTGGTTCGGTCATGCGACCTACATCCACTTGTGAAGCCTTCTTCGATGAGGCTCCCAACTTCCACTAGCAAATCACTTTGAAGGGGAAGGACAAATACCCCTCTTATAACCTTTTATAAGTGGTGAACACTCAAGCAATTGAAAACAAATACTTGCTAAAGACTTTGCTAAGAATTTTATCTCAATCTCTTGCTTCTCAAAGGTTATATTCTCTACTGAGAATTGAGGGGTATTTATAGGCCCCAAGAGGATTCAAATTTGGGCTCCAAATTTTGAATTCTCTTAGGTTCCCGAGGCTAGTGGTGCCACCGCCCGACCTCTCGGGTGCTGGGCGATGCCACCGCTCAGTCCAGCGATGCCACCGTTCAGTTCTCAGGTTCTGGGCGGTGCCGCCACCTAATCTGGCGGTGCCACCGCCTACACTATTTCAGCTCACTGGTTGGGCTCTAAACTTGGCCCAAACCAATCCGAACTCGGGCCCAATTGGCCCCTACTGGGGTTATAGGATTAACACCTAATCTTAACCCTAATTAATGTGCTAATTACGAATTTAAAGACATTTCCTAAGCCATTACAAAGTCTGTAAGTCAAGACTTTTTCCGGCGAGCTTCCGGCGAACTTTCGACGGTCTTCCGACGAACTCTCGGAAACCATTCTGCGGACTCCCGGCAAGCTCCTAGACTTCACGATTTGATCTTGGCGAGTTCCAACGAGCTTCTTCAGCAAGCTCCGATCTTTCTCGGTGAGCTCCGCGAACTTCCAACGAACCTTCCGGTGAGCTTCCGAAAAACCCTTCGGCAAGCTCCCTACTCATTCTCGGCTAGTTCCGACAGCAATCCCAATGAACCTTCGGACTTCCGTTGAACTCTCGAACTCGCAACAAATCCTTCACGCTTGACTCCGACACTTTGTTTCTCTTTATGTCTTCGTCGTTATCGTAGTTAATCCTGCACACACAAGCCAAAACTCTACTTCGATCTAGACAATTATTACAACGCGAATTGACATTCTGTTGCCCGGCACATCATTGGTTGACGCTTCATCCGATTCTTCAGCGCATCGTCCTCTCTTGCGGCTTTTTGCCCAATCGGTGGTTGATCTCCGCAACCCCGATATCCTTGGCGCAATTCCACTCTTGGCCCGATGCCTGATGTCCGAAGCCTTCGGCCATCCAATATCCTATCGTGATCTCCTCCGGTGCAACGTCAATTCCTCCTGCGTTAACTGTCTAATCCTGATTGAGTAGACCTACATCACTCAAAATACAATTAAACATCTAAACACAATCAATTAGTTTCATCATCAAAATCTGAGATTCAACAATCTCCCCCTTTTTGATGATGACAACTAATTGATGACTAACAGAGTTAACCTTAACTCCTCGGAGTTTAACCAAACTCCCCCTATCAGTATGCCAATGATAGAACACTTGGATTATCCCAAATCTAAGTAACATCCATCATATGTTATGAAAAACATTTAAACTATCATGCAAATATATATAAAATATTCAATTCAATGCATGAAGTCATCAATATACTTCTCCCCCTATGTCATCAACAAAAAGGAGAAGTAGCTCTAGCTATTTTAAAAGATATGCAAATTTTTGTAACATGAAGCTAGATTTTCATCACAACATATAAGCACGAAAGCATAGCAAGATTCTTAAGTTCAATTATGGCAATTCAACACTTGAATTTTTATGCAAGATTGCACTTTGCTTTTCTTTGCAAGTAACAATATTTATGATGTTTGATATAGCAAATTTCTTCATTACAATTATCGAGCTAGCAAATTCTTCATTCAAGTGTGCAAGCTAGCAATAACTTTCTCCCCCTTTGTCAATGTCAAAAAGAAGGAGAGGAACCAATGATTTAGACTTTTACATCAACTTTGCATCAATCAATATTTCAATCATCACATGATGCATACAAGACAATAATGTAAAGAAATCATTTCATGAAGGATATCAATGTGAAAATTCACCAAAGATCACATGATACAATCGCAAATCATGATATCATTATGCGATACATCATGAGATGATAATTTATCATATCAATGAAAGATATCAATTGTTAAACATGATATGATAATAGTCTAAAAATTTCAATTTGCGATACATGTGATATATTGCGATACACTAAAAAACTTAATGCAATGCTTTTAAGGATATCAACCTATTTTTGATACAAAGCATGGCAAGAGCAATTTTGTTGCAAGTTTTCTAAGTTTTGCACTTTTTGCTTCTTTCGATAGGCAAGATCTTTCTTCTCTTTTTGAGAAGTGCAAGCTTGCAAGTTTTACTTCCTTAGTATGCTAGGAAGTTTACTTTCATTTTCAATGCACAAGCTAGCAAAACCTTCTCCCCCTTTATCAAAGTCAAAAAGAAAGGGAGGATTCAATGGCTAAAAATTTCAACCATTCAACAAGCTAAATATGCAAAAAATTCATGAAATATATCAATAAGGATCAATTCATGAATACCAAAGATATGATTCATGGTTCATTAAAATTCTTCTTAACAAGTTCAAGATCAAGATTCATATAATTCAAAATAAAGCAAATTGATGTACAATTATCACATAAGGCATACAAGGCAAAGAAATCTTGTTATTTCTATATTATGAAATATATGATATCAAGGCTCATGATTCATTTGAAAAGATATAGCACAAAGAGCAACTTGAAACATTCTTATCAAGATCACATTTTAAAATATTCCAAGTATCAAGTGTTTAGAGATAAAAAGTTCAATACATTATATGAAAAAAAAAATATTATCAAGTTTTATCATCATGCAATGTAGCAATTAAAGATTTGCAAGTTTAGCATTTTTGCTTTTCTTGAGATAGCAACTGTTTGCTTCTCTACAAGCTAGCAATTTTTACGATATGCAAGTTTTACTACATACAAGCTAGCAAATTTAAAGATGTGCAAGTTGGCATATTTGCTTTTCTTTGCTATGTACATGATAGTATTTCTTTGTAATGTTCAAGATAGCAAATTGTACATCATGCTAGCTAGCAAATTAAAGATGTTCAAGAAAGCAAGCTCTTTCTTCTCTTTTGAGAAGTGTCATTTTTGCTTCCTTAGCAAAAATACCAAACTAGCAAAGGACCATGTTTTACATGAGGCAAGCAAACAATTTGGCAAGTGTTACATTTGTATCTTTTCCTTAGATGTGCAAGAAAGTAAGCAAGTTTTTACATTTTCTTGACTTGTGCAAGGTAGCTAATTTCTCTTTGAGATGACCCTTTATATCAATTCAAGATAGCACATTAGCAACTCTTTCTCTCTCTTTGTCATTGGCAAAAAGAAAGGAAGATTCAAGTCATGAATATCAAAATAATAATTTTATCATGAATATTTCATCATTGCATGCATCATTATTGCATGCATAATACCAAATCATCATATATATTTTTAAAACATATAAACTCATCATTATATGCATGATTCCAAATCATCATTCATATCATTTCAATCATTGTTTCAATCATCACTATAACTCACCATGCACAAAATGTAAAATCATCTAACATATACAAACATTTATTTTCAAAATATTTATCACTATTTTCATGTATGATAATAAAGTATTCATGATACCGAACATTAAATCAACATTTTTAAGTATTTATCACTTCATGATTATTGGTACCAAATATTTATCATTTAAAGCATTCATGATACACATCATATGCAATACATCACATACATCATTATAATAAAAAAACATATGCATCATTCCAAATCATAAACATTTCAAATCATAATGGTATTAATCTGTCAAATTGCATCCTACCATGCATGATCATAACTTTTTCCCATTTTATTATTGTAAACAAGAAAGAATAAGGGAAGAACAAAATAGTGCATAATATTTTAATTATTTCAAGGCATACAAGCCATAAATCTAATGGCATCATGTCATGAAAGATAAGACCTCTTGAATTACAAAAGACATGATTCATTTTATCAAATATCTTCTTTAAATAAAAAATCAAGAAAAATCATAGGAGTACAAAGAAGAGATCTTGTTTTAAAAGAAAATCAAGTAATAAATCCAAGAAATCAAGATCATAATTTGAATACAAACTTATTCAAATTCAAATCGTCAAATTCATCAAAATATCAACATTACTTTCAAG
>NW_008991773.1:99230-110809 GCF_000313855.2 Musa acuminata subsp. malaccensis
CGGAATTCCGGGAATTGACAGTTTTGAGCTCCAAATTTGAACTGGGTTGGGGCCTATAAATACCCCACCCATTCAGCACTGAAAGGCAGAACTTACACTCGAAATCTTGATCTTTCTTTGTGATTTTTAGAGCTCAAAATTGTTGTAAAGGCCAAAAGTTCTCCTCCTTCTGTTCTTCAAAGTTTGAGTTGTAAAGAGAGGAGAGAAAACTTCTGTAAGGGTTGTCTCCTAAGCCCGTCAAAAGGAGTGAATCTGTAAAAGGGTGGTTGGCCTTCGCCTATTGAACGAAGGCCTCTAGTTGACGTCGGTGACCTCGTTTGTGGAGGAAGCCAAAAGTGGAGTAGGTCAAGATTGACCGAACCACTCTAAATCTCGGTTTGCAGTTACTTTGAGCATTTTATCTTTACTGCAAACCTTCTCAATAGCTTACTGTCTTCTGCGATTTTATGAACGAGTTTCTAAGTTCAGAACTTTCCGAATCTGCGTTTAGATGTAAATCGACTTTTTTCGTACGATCATCATATTTCAGTTTACGTTTACGTTTTGATTTCAATCATAACTATTTACTGCCTTCTGCGATCTTACGAATATGTTTCTAAGTTCAGAACTTTCCAAATCTGCGTTTAGATGTAAATCGGCTTTTATCGTACGAATGTTGCATTTCAGTTTGCGCTTGTATTCTGCTTTCCATCATAAACTACAAACTGCCTTCATAAATTTACTTCAATGTCATCTCGCTCAATCCTAAGTCAAAGTAGTCTTAGAATCGGCTTTTACATCGAAATCGTTTTTATCAACAAACGAAGTTTTAATAGTTGAAAGATTTCCGCTGCACTAATTCACCCCCCCCTCTTAGTGCTCTTAATCCTAACAAGATCGTGACCCGAGAAGATATAGCAGTGGAAAGAGTTACATCCGAAGATAACATCATAGATCTACTAACAAAGTCGTTATCTTAGATTATCTTTGAGAGTCACAAGTGTCTGATAGGGATCAGACACAAAGGTGATTAGCTTTAGGTCAAGTGGGAGATTGCTA
The DNA here is from genome assembly GCF_000313855.2 of Musa acuminata subsp. malaccensis. Taxonomy (NCBI): domain Eukaryota; kingdom Viridiplantae; phylum Streptophyta; class Magnoliopsida; order Zingiberales; family Musaceae; genus Musa; species Musa acuminata. Next base: position 100,269 of record NW_008991773.1, read on the forward strand.
GTCATAGGTGCCCTTCAAGCCAATCACATGAGTGATAGCACGTGTGACTTGACACGTAGTCTTTTTGCTTATTATTATTATTTGATATATTATCACTTTATATTGTCTGTTGCACGAATATATTGTAATGTCCATGGATTTGTGCAATAAGAATTAGATCGTGATGAGATCACGATAATGAGACTGATTCATCTTTAAACATGAATCTTAAATAATCCCGGTCATAGGTTACTTGAGAGGGATATCGAGATAACTGGAGAGACTGGTGTGCTATATACTCGCTCATATGATGGATGCAGTTGGTCTTATAGTTGCACGGGTGGGGACACTAAGGATACAGTACAAGTGCTTATTGGAGAATGAGTTCACTGATTGATTCACTCACGGAATGTTGGATGATTGATGATGCCTTATTGTCAAACAATGATTATGTCATCCTAGTGGTGTATCTGGTCCTTAGACTTGAGACACCAAGGATGTCCTATATGAGTACTCCACTCTTTAATACTAGACTTATAGGTCTGGAGGTTCCAAATCTAACATAATTAATCATCGAGAGTGGTAGTTAACCTTACAAGGGCTATTGAGTGTCGATAGAGGATCATCTACTCTCGGTGTCATGAGAGGAATATCCCATATGTTCTTGCTCAAACAAATCCCTGGCCAGGATCATTCAGATTAAGAGAGAAAAAGTTCTCCGGGAGAATCCGATTAGAGTGAGACTCGTGTAGAAATTGAATGGGCCTGACAGCATCATGCCTAGTATACAGTCTCTGAGATATTAGATGGATAAGGGACTATAGGTACATAGTAACTGAGGATAGATGGGTCTAAAGGATTGGATTCCCCTGTATTGTTTGGGGATTATGGCGTAGTGGCCTAGTACATCCGTAGTCGATGAGTCGAATGAATTGTTATGGAGATAATAATTCACTGAGCCAGAAGAAGTTCTGATAAGTATGACTCATGGCTAACTCAATATTGGGCCTAGAGGATCACACACATATGATAGGTGTTGTGATGAGTAGAGGTTCGGATATGAGATATCCGCTGAAGCCCCTATCTTATTGGATATCCAATAAGCCCCTGAATTATTAGATCCTATGGATAAGATCCAATAAAAACTAATAAAAGATTATTGGGTAGAGACCCACTAATCTAAGAGGCTTGGGTAGTTGGATGGAGATCCAATACCTAAAATGGTAGGATCCATTAAAGTTAAGTTGACAAGGAGCCTCTATAAATAGGAGGGAACTAAAGACCCATAGGTTACAGGTTCTTTTCGGCTGCCTCCTCCTATTCTTCTCTCTCCCTCTCCTCTTCATATTGTACCTCCTATTCAGGGTGTGTGGGTAGCAAGAAGGGGCTGCCCCTTCTTGATTTTGTGGTGCGTGCGAGAAAGAGTTTTGGGCAGTGATTTGAGGAGCATCTTCGTAGCCCCTATCATATGGATCACCATTGGAGAGGAGGATAGTTGACCTCCTTCATCCTCTCCCATAGATCTATGGGTTTTCAGGGATATGCGATCTCTCTCGGTAATTCTCTTACGTGTAATTTTTTGATTTCGTAGGTTTTTATGCACCAACTTTTGCATGACAATGAAACCTTCTTTTATGTGGGAATTCTAGGATTTTATTTTTCTGTTCTTTTATTGTGCATGTGATGTCACCCCAGATTTTCCAACAATAGGAATAATACCCATAAGTTTCCTTAGGGTATCCCATGAACTTACATCGTTCTGTCCTAGATTCCAACTTGTTGGGGTTGTGTCTCTTAACATGGGCAGGACAGCCCCAAATCTTAACAACCTTAAGATTAGGCTTCTTCTCTTTCCATATCTCATATGGTGTAGACACTACTGACTTATTTGGAACTCTATTCAGAAGGTAAGCTGTAGTCTCTAAGGCGTATACCTAAAATAAGACAAGTAAGTTGGCGAAACTCATCATGGACCACACAATGTCTTACAGTGTGTGATTCCTCCTTTCAGATACACTATTGAGCTGAGATATATAAGGAGGTGTCCATTGGGATACAATCTCATAGCCCTTGAGGAACTATGTGAACTTTAGACTTAAGTACTCACCTCCTTGATCTGATCAAAAAGTCTTGATACTTTTCTAGTATAGTTCTCTACTTTATTTTTTACTCCCTAAATTTCTCGAAGGCTTCGGACTTGTATTTCATCAAGTACACATATCCATACCTAGAAAAGTCGTCAATAAAAGTAATGAAGTTGGAGTTATCACCTATGGCCTGAGTTGACACATGACTACATACATCACTATGTATGAGTTCCAACAACTCGGTGGCTCTCTCTCCACTTCCATCAAATGGAGAATTGGTCAACTTTTCACAAAGGCAAGACTCGCAAGTTGTTTATGACTCATAGTTGAATAGATCTAGGTATCCATCCTTCAATAATTTTCGAATTCTTCCCTCACAGATATGACCTAGCCTATAATGCTACAAGTATGCAGTGTTCACCTCATCTCGTTTCCTCTTAGACACACTTATATTTATGATATGTAGAGTAGTGTCTCGCATAAACAAACTATTATGTGATGTCCCTCTAGTGATGATCTTATCATCCTTAATAATTGAATAACTGCTATTCTAAAAAACTATTTTAGAACCATTCAATGACAAACATGAAATAGAAATAACATTTTTGATAGTAGAAGAAATAAAATAACATGTAAAGTGTCATCGCTGACAACAACAATAGCATCTCTTGCTCCATTGCCCATCTTGAGATTAATCTTGCCACTCGCCAATCTCCTAGGCTTTGCCAGAATCTGTAACAAATTACATATGTGATAAGCAGTACCGGTATCCAATACTCATGCATTATCACAAAAATCTGACAATTGAATACTGATGATGAATGTACATAAAGCTTCTCCAAGCTTTTGTTTTATCTTTTCTGCAAGGTATTCTTTGTAGTTCCTCTTTTAGTGCTCATCTTTACTGTAGTAGATGCACTAGCCTTTATCCTTTACCGGGTCCTTCTTAGCAATATTTGCTTTACCTGGTGTGCACTTGCCCTTCTTAAGGGATTTTTCTACCTTCCTTTTTCTTTCTGGTCTCACCAGCATAGAGAACTGGCTTCTATTTCTTGACAGTGCTCTCAACTTCCCTCAACATATTGAGGAACTTAGGAAGAGTCACCTCAAGCTAAAAAAAGAAACCTAGTAGGGACTGAAGCACAAGATCCACACACAAGCTATCCTCTAGGACCACTCCTAGACTTGTGAGTTTCTCTATCCACTCAATCATCTTAAGGATATAGTTCTAAACCGATGTCCCCTTAGTTATCCTAGTGCGGAAGAGACTCTTGAATATCACATATTGCTAAGTCCTTCCCTATTCCTCAAACAATTTATGGACATGTAAGAGAATGGATATGACATCCATCTTTTTATGCTATCTCTATAACTCAAGAGTCATGGAGCTCAACATGTAATATTGAGCAAGAGTGGAGTATCTATATACTTCACATAGTGAGCGATCTCATCCTCGCTTGCCCCTTCCTTGGGCATAGGCATCACTATATCAAGGATGTACGCGATCTTCTCCACCATGAGAATGATTCTTAGGTTACAGAGTCAATCCATATAATTTTGACCAATAAGGTGGTTGACATCTAGTATATCATGTAAGGGATTTGAAAGTGACATATTTCTAACAAATAAGAGATATAACATAAATAAATAACATACAGATTTTATAGAAAAATAAATAATCAAGATATGAACTTCTATCTTGATGTGCTCTCACTATTTTTCTAGTGAGTCACGCAACACCCTTAGTGCATGAAATGGAAGTCTCCGACAAACTTCTAATGGGGATCGAGATCAAATCGGTGTCTTAGTATAACCTTGAGAGACTCGACCAATCATATTAAGCCCAAAAAGGTAGGCAACTCTTACCGATTATAACTCCTTGTGATTCCCATCCTATTTGACCTCCAAATGACCATGGTCTCGAGAGACTCGACCAACTATGATGTTTGGCTAAGTTATCACCATCGTTACAAGATGAGTCTGATTCGATGATATGCCCTCGAGGGATTCGACCAAGTATACAATGCTTTCAGGTCACCGGTGACATCTCTATATCATAGGCAAGATATTAAATCATAGTATAGGTGAGCCTCGAGGGACTCGACCAACTCAACTTACATTGTGAATCGATTTCTTCCTATAACGATAGAAGGTCACGTGGGTTAATCTAATTGCCTTACATTTACTAACTTAATATCATCGAGAGAGGGGATTTTGATTTGATCTCCTATGACGTATCACACACATATATAATTAATATATATCTACATCGTATGTAAGTATATATACATATGTGGTAGGTGTATAAGCAATCACACTAGATGATTATGGACCACAGCCTAATTTGATCAAGCCCGAGCCAATGGGCCCAATCACTCACATCATGATCTATGTGTGCATCGATGCATCTCCATGCCCTAGGATCATCCATCTCGTCCTCGTCAGTTCTATCGGCATCTTGATGCATCTCCATGTGTCGCGATCGTCCGTCTCGATCTTGTGGGCCTCGTTATCATCTCTACACTCCTACTGAGCCTCTTTATGTAATTACAACACAATCATAGGCCTGACAATAAATGAGAAAAAAATAGTAACTCGTATGCCTTAATAATAATAATAATAATGATCACATCACACGGTCCATGATCATCCATCCATATTATACATCACAAGTACATATCATTATATAGGACTAATAGATAAATAATAATAGTTAACTAAATCTTCTAATTAATTATTTTTTTTTAATTTAGGATATATAGAGAATTTTCTGAATTATGAAGGGTATTTAGGTAATTTAAATAAAAGGATAAACCTCAGAATTTCTTTAATTTAGAGGGGCAAAATTATCTTTTACTTCGAAAAACCTAACTCCTTCCCTGCCCTCACTACATTGCAGTCATCACCACTTCGCCGATAGCGGCTTCTACGGGGGAGAGGGCGACCGCCCCTGCCCGCAAGCGTTTTTGCCCATGGGTGGCACTGCACCAATGGGCACTTCTGCCCATGGGCAACGCTGCCCCCATGATCGCAGCACCCGCAGGCGTTGCTATGGGTGAGCCCCGCCCCTCGTAGGCGACTCGCCCGCGAGCAGTGCCCCCTTTGCGAGCGAGCGCCATTGTAGGCATTGCTCACCCTTGTGGGAACCACTATAGGCGGCCTACTGCAAGCAGTCTACCGGCAATCAGTAACCTATATGTAGATAGCTAAGGCTATAGGTAGCCTTTGGCCACTTCTGCGAGGGCAGTAAGGGCAACAACAATTGTTGCCCTTTCTCACCTTTGCATCAACAATTTTGACATTAAAAGCATTTCTAAAACACAACACACACAATTTAAAATCTAATCTTTGCACGAACAACCTAGCTCTGATACCATTGTAGGAAAATCTAGGGATGGCATTGCTAGTCATAGGTGCCCTACAAGCCAATCACGTGAGTGATGGCACGTGTGACTTGACACATAGACTTTTTGCTTATTATATTTTGGCATTTTATCACTTTATATTGCTTGTTGCTTGAATATATTGTGATGTCCATGGACTTATGCAATAGGAATCGGATCGTGATGAGATCATGAAAATGAGACCGATTTGCCTTTAAACACAGATCATAAATAATCTCGATCATAAATTACTCAAGATGGACATCGAGATAACTGGATAGACCAGCGTGCTGTATACCCGTCCATATGATAGATGCAGCTAGTCTCATAGCTGCTTGTGTGGGGACACTAGGGATACAATACAAGTACTCATTGGAGAATGAGTTCACTGATTGATCTGATTACGGAATGCTCGATGGTTGATGATGCCTTATTGTTAGACAATGATTCCGTAGATCTAGTGGTATATCTGGTCCTTAGACTTGAGGCACCAAGGATGTCTTATATGAGTACTCTACTCTTTGATACTGGATTTATAGGTCTGGAGATTCCAGATCTAGCACAACCGATCATTGGATGTGGTAGCTAACCTTACTAGAACTATTGAGTGTCGATAGATGATCATCTACTCTCGGTCACATGAGAGGAATATCTTATGTGTTCTTGCTCGGACAAATTCCTAACCAAGGTCATTCAGATTAAAAGAGAAAGAGTTCTCCGGGAGAAACCGATTAGAGCAAGACTCGAGTAGAAACTGTATGGGTCTGATTGTTAGGAACAAGTTGGCACTAAGAGGGGGGGGGAGTGAATTAGTGCACGATAAAAATTACGTCGGTTTGAAAATCTTGTTGTGATTAAACCCGTTTCGGAAGATATTAATTTGAAAGCATATGGAAGAGTGTAGTGGATGTGAAGTAAGTAAAGAAGGATAGTTTACAGTAAATGTTGATTGTAAGAAGTAAATGCAAACCGAGTTATAGTTGTTCGGTTGTCGTGACCTACATCCACTCCACCAATTCCTCTTCCGTCGAGGCCACTAGCATCCACTAACGATCTTACTTTAATAGGCGAAGATCAACCTCCTTCTTATAACTCTATTATCCTTTTGTAGGCTCAGGAGAGAACCTTTACACCCTATTTTTATAAAGCTTCCCTTACACTCTCCCTTAGAATTGTCTCTAAACTTTAGGAGGAGGGACTCTATACTTTACAAGGGTTTTCAACGCTAGAAACACAGAGTTTTGTTCACTTTTTTTTCTTCTCCATGCAGGAATAGCTAGGGTATTTATAGACCTCAAATGGCTTAAAAAATGGAGCCAAAATTCAAATCCCTAAAATTTTAGGGTACGGGCGGTACCATCGCCTGCACTGGGCGGTACCATCGCCTGCAGCTTGACACTGGGTAGTACCACTGCCCAGACTAGTGGTACCACTGCTTGACAGTCTTGGAGACTGAGTCTGGGTGGTACCACCGCCTGACACATTCTCGAAGACTATGCCACGACGGTTTCACTTGTTTGGTCATTGTTTGGGCCTTTCTTTTGGCCCAACACAGCCCAAACTTGGGCCCAATTATCCCCTAATTGGGTTAACTCAATTCTAATCCTAATTATATACTAATTACGATATTTAAGGCATATACCAAGCACATCCGGTCTGGTTAATCTAGGTTTCTTCCGGCGAGCTTCCGGTGATCTTTTGGCGAACTTTCGACGATCTCTCGGCAATGTTCCAGCGAACTCTCGGCAAGCTCCTAGACTTCACGACGATCTTCTTAGTGTGTTCTGATGAGCTTTTTTGGAAAGCTCCTGGACTTCTCGTTCAGTTCCGGTAGAACTTCCGACGAACGTCTGGACATCCGATGAACTCTCGAACTCCCAACGAACTCGCGTTCTTAACTCCGGGACTTCATTTCGCTTTATGCCTTGCTATTGTAGTTAATCATGCACACATAAAATACACTTCAATCTAGACAATTATTAATAATCATGAATTATGTTATCCGATATGTCATTGGTCCATCGACGCTTCGTCCGATTCTTCGGCTCATCGTCCTCTCTTGCGGCCTATTGCCCAATCGGCCAAGTTGACCTCCGTAATTCTGATATCCTTGGTGTAATATCTACTCTTCTTGGCTCAATGTCTGAATCCATGGCCCAAAGCCTTCTGTCGATACATCGATCGATTCTCCAACGCGACGTCCAATCTTCTGATATATTTTTCTCCGACCCAACATGATTCTTTCTGCTTTAATTGTCTCTCCCTGAACGAAGCATCCTGCATCACTCAGAACGCATGTTAAATCATAAACACTATCAATTGGTTTCATCATCAAAATCCAAGATTCAACAATCTCTCCCTTTTTGATGATGACAACTAATTGATGATGGAGTTAACCTTAACTCCCGGAGTTTAAACAAACTCCCCCTATCAATATGCCATATTGATAGAACTCTTAGATTCAAAAATCAAAGAAAAATGTTATCATAAAACTTATGCATAACATCATCATATTTCTCTCCCTTTGTCATCAACAAAAAGGAGAAGTTTAATTATCAAGTGTTTTAGACATTTCAGTTCAAATCATTACATAATAAATCTCAAGTTTAATCATCATGTAAGCTAGCAAATTTAGCAAGTGCCACATCATATTAGAACATGCAAGCTATCAAGTTTTAGATATGCAAGGTAGTAAGATGGCAAGTTTACAACATACAAGCTAGCAAAAATTTTGAAACCAAATGCAAGATAGCTTTCTTGTTGAAGTGTGTAAGCTAGCGATTTTTGCTTCTTTTTGCAATATGCAAGTTGCAAGTTTTGCTTCTTGAGATAGGCAAGATAGCACTTCTTGGTAATGTTCAAGATAGCAAGTTCTACATTATGTAAGCTAGTGAATCTTACAACATTTTAGAATATGCAGCCTAGCAAATTTTTATTTTTAAAAAATATAAGCTAGCAATATTTGAGATGTTCAAGAAAGCAACTTTTGTTTCTTGAAATATGCAAGTTAGTAATCTTTGCTTCTCTTTTGAGATAAGCTAGTAATTCTTGCTTCTCTTTTGAGTTGGACAATCTAGTAATTTTTGGATATGCAAGCTAGTAAGATAGCAAGTTTTACATTAAGCAAACTAATACATTTTGCACCATGCAAGCTAGCAAATTTTATATAATTTTAGAACAAGCATAGCTAGTTCTTTCTCCCCCTTTGTCATTGTCAAAAAGAAGGGAAGAAATTAATTTTAAAATTATTTTTTTCTTTACATCAATTTCTAAATCATGACAAAGGATAAATAACAAAGATGAAAAATCAAGTCATGAATGTCAAAACAATTTTTCATCATGAATATTTCATCATTGCATGCATCATTATAATAGGTTGAAGTATTGAATACATAATATCAAATCATCATTCATAATTACATCAATATTTCAATCATAAAAAAATGAAAGATCTAGTCTAAAATATGAGAAATCAAGAGAAACCATGATTCATTTTAACAAATCTCCTCTTAAATAATTAATGAAATGAATTCTTAGGAGATCATGATATAGATAAAATTCATTTAATCTTGTAGGAGAACAAGATCTCAATTCATGCATATAAAATCTCTCAATTCATTATGAATCATAAATATTATAATTCTGAAAAATCTTAATTCATTTAAATAGTAGATAGCAAAAAGAAACAAAGAGAAAATGATCTTCATTCATAGAAAGATTTCAAGTATCAAGTATCGAGAAATCAAGATCATGAATTGAATTATTTTCCTCTTTAGTAAATGGCAAAGAGAAACATAAGAGATCAAATAAGAGATCTTGATTCATAAAAGATTTTATGTTATAAATCTTAAAAAATCAAGATAAAGCACATTCAAATTCAAATCGTCACATCCAAATCATTTTCAAGAGATTCATAAAAAAAATATATTTAGATTCGTTAATCTCTCCTTTTTTAAAATCGATGAAGTAGAGAAAAAGAAATTTTTTAAGGAGAAAGCTTTCCTCTTTTTAGTTGTTTCAATTCATGTGATTTATTTCATACGAGCATGCCTTTGTCATTTATACCAAACAAAAATATGCATCATTTTTAAAACCAAAAAAACCACTTTAATTACGGTAAAAATAGATAATACATAAATCGCAAGAATCATCATGATTAATTTTGAAAATAAACTAATTAAGCATGATCTCAGATCATCATTACATTTTTTTTTAAGACATCAAGCACGGTTTCAATCAAAATCGGAAATCATCAAGATACACATTATTTCTTCTTGAAAAACATACATAGGATTATCATTGGATTTAAATCTAACATTTTATTTCTTTATTATAAAACATGTAATTTTCATTATCATTTTTCAAATTACTAGCATGATCCCAATTTTGTAGCATTTTCATTACATTATTAAACAAGTAATTTTCAAGAAAAATAATTAAACTAAATTAAAAATAACTCATGAAAAGCATCATTTAATTTCAAAATAAACTAAGGAGATTTTGATTACCTCATCGTCGAAAGCCGTTAAGGCGTAGTTTGCCACCTTGCCTTTGTTGATTTTCTCCTCGTCTTCGGATGAGCTCGATTCGTCCCAAAGTACTTCCCTCTTTTTGCGTTTATAGCAAGTAGTTGCATTTTTTTTGTTCTTTAATTTTTGTTTCATGAACTTTTTAAATTTCATAGTGAGGAGTTCAAGTTCACCATCACTTGAGCTTATGCTCGAGTGGTCTTCAATTGTTCTAACTCTGAAATCCTTCTTGTTCTTTGGAAGGTTGTCCTCAAGTTCGTTTTGTGCCATATTGGTCATTTTGTAGGTAATTAAAGACCCGATAAGTTCTTCGAGTGAAAATTTGTTTAAGTGTTTTGCCTCTTATATGGCAGTTACTTTTGAATCCCAGTTCTTATTAAGAGAACGTAAAATTTTATTTATAAGTTCAAAATTCGAAAAACTTTTACCAAGTGCTTTTAAACCATTGACGACATCCGTATAATGGGTGTACATGTCTCTAATGGTTTCGCTTGGTTTCATATGAAACAATTCGAAGTCATGCATTAACAGATTAATCTTTGAAACTTTTAATCTACTAGTGC
>NW_008991773.1:111112-122052 GCF_000313855.2 Musa acuminata subsp. malaccensis
AGTGCTTTTAAACCATTGACGACATCCGTATAATGGGTGTACATGTCTCTAATGGTTTCGCTTGGTTTCATATGAAACAATTCGAAGTCATGCATTAACAGATTAATCTTTGAAACTTTTAATCTACTAGTGCAAGTGCTTTTAAACCATTGACGACATCCATAAAACGGGTGTACATGTCTCTAATGGTTTCGCTTGGTTTCATATGAAACAATTCGAAGTCATGCATTAAAAGATTAATATTTGAAATTTTTAATCTACTAGTGCCTTCGTGTGTGGTTTCAAGAATATGCCAACTATCAAAAGCCGTTTCGCAAGTAGAAACCCGATTGAATTTATTTTTGTCTAGGGTGCAAAATAAATCATTCATAGCCTTTGCATTTAAAGAGAAAGTCTTCTTCTCCAACTCATTCCAATTGTTCATTCGAATAGAGGACTTTTGAAAACCAAATTCGACTATATGCCATAATTTAAATCCAAAGAAAGCAAGAAAACTCTCATTCGAGTTTTCCAATATGTGTAGTCCGTCCTATTGAACAAGGGAGGACGAATGAGAGAGTGACCCTCTTGAAAACCGAAAAGAGCCATTTCTCTTGGGTGTTAAACCAAATGAGAAACGTACGTGGCTCTGATGCCAACTGTTAGGAACGAGTCAGCACTAAGTGGGGGGGTGAATTAGTGTAGTGGTAAAAATTATATCAGTTTGAAAATCTCATTGCGATTAAACCCATTTTAGAAGATATTAACTTAAAAGCATACAGAAGAGTGTAGTGGATGTAAAGAAAGTAAAGAAGGGCAGTTTGTAGTAAATGTAAATTGCAAGAAGCAAATGCAAACTGAGTTATAGTGGTTCGGTCATCATGACCTACATCCACTCCACCGATTCCTCTTCTGTCGAGGCTACCGGCATCCACTAACGATCTTCCTTTAATAGGCGAAGATCAACCTCCTTCTTATAACTCTATTCTTCTTTTGCAGGCTCAGGAGAGAACCTTTACACCCACTTTTTATAAAGCTTTGTTGAATATTAGATTTTGATAATGAAATCAATTGATAAATTATTTGATCTAATCCATGTGTTAAGATAAGTGTGTAGGAGTAACTACGATAGTATTAAGGCGTAAAACAGATGATAGGTCAGAGTTGAAGACTCTGACGATATACCAGGAGCTCGCCAAGAGTTCATCGTCACCGGAAGCATATTGGAAGACTCGCCGAAAGCTCGTCGGAAGATCGCTGGAAGCAAGTCGGAAGACTAGCCGAGAGTTGGTCGGGAGTTCGCCGGAAGCTCACCAGAAGGCTCGTTGAAAAGTTCACCGGAAGATCGCCGAAGTGAAAAATCGATGTATCGGACCATGCTTGCCTTAATCGTAGTTATAACGATAATTAGAGTTGATTTGGGAGGTGATCCCAATAACTCTGTTAGGGGCCAACTAGGCTCAGAGTTGGGCTGGTTTGGGCCGGAGTCAAGGCCCAACCAGGATGTTGAATTCCTGGCCAGCGATAGCACCGCCTAGAAAACAACACCCTAGGTGGTCTGGGTAGTGTTACTGCCTAGACTGGGCAGTGGTACCGCCGGTAGTTATTGCTGCCAATGGTGGTACTACCCTTGTCAGGCAGTGGTACCGCCAAAGCTCGATCTCCAAGCTTTGTCAGGCAATGGTACTGCCCAGACTGAGTAGTAGTACCACCTAGTATCAGATGTCAGGCAGTAGTACTGCCTAGTAATGACGATGGTACCACCAGTACCCTAGAAATCTAGGATGAGACACTTTTTAGCTCCATTTTTGAAAGTCGTTGAGGCCTATAAATACCCCACCCTTTTCAGCATGAAAAGGCACTGAAGTGTGATTATAATCTTGAGTTATTGGGGTGTACAAGTGTTGTAAATAAGTGCTAGAGTTCTCCTCCTCCCTTTCTAAATTTTGAGATCATTCAAGAGAGGTGTGAGACTTGTAAGGGTTCTCTCCTAAACCCGACAAAAGGAGAAAGAGTTGTAAAAGGTGATTAGTCTTCACTTATTGAAAGAAGGCCTATAGTGGACGCTGGTGACCTCGATGGAGGAGGAATCCGATAATGGATGTAGGTCACATTGACAGAACCACTCTAAATCTGGTTTGTATTTCATTTTGAGCAATTTTCTTTAACTACAAATGATTTCATAGCAAAGTGCTTCTTCTCCTCATCTTGCTTTCACTACACTTATGCTCTCTTACGTTTTAAAGTTACTATCTTTCCGAATCGATTTCCTTCGAACGTACGAAATATTTTCTGAAATTACAAAAAGTTTTCCGCTGCACTAATTCACCCCTCCTCTTAGTGCTGCTCTTGATCCTAACAATTGGTATCAGCGCAAGGTTTACTCTCATTTGGTTTAAAACCCAAGAGAGATGGCATTTGTCGGCAACCAAGAGGATCATTCAATTACACATCTGCCCATGTTCAATGAGACGGATTACACATATTGGAAGACTAGAATGAAGATCTTCCAATTTCAATGGATTTTGAGCTATGGAACATTGTTGAAAATGGTTTTCCAAAGTCTTTTCTTCCAATGAACAATTGAAATGAGTTGTAGAAGAAGACTTTCACTCTAAATACCAAGGCTATGAATGCTTTTTTTTGCGCATTAGATAAAAATGAGTTTAATCGAGTGTTGATTTGTAAAACGGCTTTTGATATTTGGCACACACTCGAAGTGACTCATGAAGGCACTAGTAGAGTGAAGGAGTCAAAAATTAATCTCTTAGTGCACACTTATGAGTTGTTTCAGATGAAACCGAGTTAGACCATTAGAGACATGTACACCCGATTTACGGATGTCGTCAATGGTCTAAAAGGACTTGGTAAAAGTTTCTCGGATTTTAAACTTGTTAATAAAATTTTAAGATCCCTTCCAAAGAGTTGAGACCCTAAAGTAACGGCTATTCAAGAGGCCAAAGATCTAAATAATTTTCCTCTCAAAGAACTAATTGGATCACTAATGGCCTATGAAATGACTTATAAAGCTCATGAAGAGCTTGAGGACACCCTTTCAAAGAATAGGAAGGATATGACACTAAGAACCCAAGAAAACCACTTGAAAGAAAACTCAAGTGATGAGGACCTTGATGAAGATTTGACACTCTTAACAAGAAAATTCATAAAATTCATAAAAAAATAAATTTAAAAATGATACTAAAAATAAATTTGAACCCAAGAAAGATCAAGTAATATACTACGAATGCAAGAAGCCGGGACATTACAAGAGCGAATGTCCCCTAACCAAGAAGAGGCAACCAAAGAAGAAGGCCCTCAAAGCAACATGGGACGACTCAAGTGCATCCAAAGAAGAGGAGCCTACCATCACCGAGCAAGTTGCTCACTATGCACTAATGGCCAATGGAGATAAGGTAACAAGTTCATTTGATGTAAATTTATCATTTGATGAACTATTAAATGCTTTTCATGATTTATTTGATGAATGCAAATCAATTAGTAAAAAATATAAATTATTAAAAAAGGAGCATGCTTCTCTTGTTAGTGATTTCGATAGATTAGAGATTGAGCATAATAGTAGTTTAACTCCTTGTACGAAATGTGATGAACTAAAAATACTTAAAAAGGAAAACTTGCTACTCAAAGAAATCTTAGAAAAATTTGAGGTTGGTAGCAAGTCTTTGAACATGATCCTTGCCAATAAGGGTCACGTTCATAGGAGAAGTAGAATTGGATTTGTGAGTAGCTCTCACCAAAATCCAACCACTTTTATTAAAGGCCCGACCTTGCATGTTTCACCTCACACCAAGTACAACTTTTGTTGCAAACTTAGACATATTGCCAATAAATATCTACTTAAAAGATGTAGTCCACATAGATTGATTTGGGTTCCTAAAAGAACCTCAAATGACTCAATACAACATGATAAGATATGTAGATTGATTTTTGAGGCACCCAAGGTCAAATGGGTACCTAAAAATCATCCTTTTTTTGTAGAAAAATGTACATCACAAGCTAGGAGCAAGAGATGGTACATTGATAGTGGATGTTCAAGGTATATGACCGGAGATCCATCTCAATTCTCTAAGCTCACTAGCCTAGACGAAGGATATGTCACCTTTGGAGACAACAACAAGGGTAAAATCATTGGCAAAGGAACCATAGGTAACAAATCTAACATTTTTATTGAAGATGTGTTATTGGTTGATGGCTTAAAGCATAACCTCTTGAGCATTAGTTAATTGTGTGATAAAGGATACATTGTTAAATTTGAATCTAATGCTTGCATTATTGAAAAATCATACAAAAACACATCTATAATTGTATTAGAATAAAATAACGTATACACTATTGACATTAATGATCTTTGTAATGAAATATGTTTTTCGATCTTGAATGATGATGCTTGGCTTTGGCATAGGAGATTAGGTCATGATAACATAAAACTAATCTCTCAAATTTCATCTAAAGAACTTGTGAGAGGAATTCCTCACATTAAGTTCGTTAAAGACAATGTGTGTGATGCATGTCAACTAGGAAACCAAATAAAAAGTAGTTTCAAACCAAAGAATCAAATAAGCACATCTAGACTATTACAATTGATCTATATGGACTTGTTTGGACTAATTGCTACATCAAGCCTAGGAGGTAACAAGTATGTCTTTGTTATTATTGATGATTATAGTAGATATACTTACAAGAAACTTACAAGAAATGATGAGAATCATATTGAATGAACATAGCCTACCCAAATATTTTTGGGCCGAAGCCGTAAACGCGGCATGTTATGCCATGAATAGAGTTCTAGTAAGACCCTTACTCACTAAAACTCCTTATGAGTTGTGGAACAACAAAAAACCCAATGTTTAATATTTAAAGTTTTTGGGTGTAAGTGTTTTATCTTGAATGAAAAATATGCCTTAGGAAAATTTGATGCTAAATATGATGAAGGAATTTTTCTTAGTTATTCTTCTATTTCTAAAGCATTTTATATCTTTAATAAAAGAACTTTAATTATAGAAGAATCTATTCATGTTGTTTTTAATGAAGTTTCCGAAATCAAGAAAAATGATTTTGATGATGATATTAATTTTGATGCTTTGAATTTAAATGAAACCCCTTCTCCATCTAGTAACTTGGATACATCTACTTCCGAAACATCCTTACCCAAGGATTGGAAGTATGTAGATATTCATCCTAAGGAGCTAATCATAGGAGACACATCTAAAGGGGTTCAAACTCGTTTCTCTCTTAAGAATTTTTGTGCAAACACCGCTTTTCTCTCCCAAATTGAACCTAAATGCATTGACGAGGCCTTGAAAGATGATTCATGGGTCATCACAATGCAAGATGAGTTAAATCAATTTGAGAGAAATGAGGTGTAGAAGCTTGTTCTTAGGCCAAATGACCATTTAGTTATTGGTACTAAATGAGTCTTTAGAAACAAGCAAGATAAATATGGTATCGTGGTTAGAAACAAGGCTAGATTAGTGACCAAAGGTTTCAACCAAGAAGAAGGTATCGATTACAAAGAAACATTCGCTCCTGTGGCCGATTAGAAGCCATAAGGATGCTCCTTGCCTATGCTAGTAGCAATAATTTTAAATTATTTCAAATGGATATTAAAAGTGCTTTTCTTAATGGCTTTATCTCCGAAGAAGTTTATGTTGAATAACCTCCCGGATTTGAGAATGATAATTTTCCTAATCATATATTTGAATTGACTAAAGCTCTCTATGGATTGAAAGAAGCCCCAAGGGCTTGATATGAGTGACTTAGCTCATTTCTAATTCATAATAATTTCTCTAAAGGCAAGGTCGATTTATTAAAAATTTTAAAAATAATTTTCTTATTATTCAAATTTATGTTGATGACATTATTTTTTGTTCTACAAATGAATCCTTATGTGAATCATTTACGAAAAGCATGAGTCTAGAATTTGATATGAGCCTAATGTGGTAACTAACCTTCTTTTTAGGCTTACAAATTAAACAACTTAACAATGATATTTTTCTTAATAAAATAAAATATGCTTTAGACTTGCTAAAAAGATTTAACATGGATAGTTCTAAGGCTATCAACACTCCTATGAGTACCTCGACTAAGTTAGACATTGACGAAAGTGGAGAAAGATTTGATCAAAAAGCTTATAGGGGTATGATAGGTAGTTTGTTTTACCTCACCGCAACTAGACCGGACATCATGTTTAGTGTAGGACTTTGTGCTAGATTTCAATCTAACCCTAAGCAATCTCATTTAAAAGTTGTTAAAAGGATATTTAGATACCTAAAAGGAACTCCTAAACTAGGATTATGGTATCCTAAATCTAAGAACTTTGAATTGCTCGGTTATGCTGATGCGGATTTTGCTGGATGTAGTTTAGATAGAAAAAGCATATCCGGAACATGTCAATTTTTAGGACACGCACTTGTTTCTTGGTCTTCCAAGAAACAAAACTCGGTTAAATTATCTACAACCGAAGCTGAGTACATAGCTGTAGGTGCATATTGTGCTCAAGTTATATGGATGAAAAATACTTTAAAGGATTATGGAATTGATCTAAAAAACATACCTATAAAGTGCGACAACACTAGTGCAATATGCTTGGCCAAAAATCTTATTCAATACTCTAGAACTAAGCACATTGACATTAGGCATCACTTTATGCGAGATCTTGTTAATAATCATGATGTAATATTAGAGTTTATTGATACGAAACATCAATTAGCCGATATATTTATAAAACCCTTAAATGAAGAACAATTTGACTTCATTAGAAGGGAATTAGGGATGTTAAATTGTTTGAATTCATGAATTTGTTAAATTTTTATTTTCGGACTTTCTTGATCACTCACTTGAATCATGATCTTATAGTATGCGCAATGAGTCATATGCATTTTTCCATGTGAGTTGTTATGATGCTTGTGTACAAATTTTATATGGTAAATCATGAAATCACAGTATGCATATTTTTTTTTTTCAAGTTCTATACAATGTTTGAGTATGGTATGCATTTTATATGATGAATCATGAACATACAATCTTCAATACGAATTTTACATGAACGAATCTTCTGCTACCATGCAAATTTTACATGATGAAGTAAATAAGGTTGTGTACTTCACAACAATAAAAATCTTACAAAATTGGAATCACCGGTGATAGCACCAAACACTAGTGTGAGCAGGTGCTTACTGCCCGTAGGCGGTGGCACCGCTGGTAGTAGCACCGCCAGTTATCATGGGTGGCAAGCAGTAGCACCGCCTAGCTAGCGGTGCCACCGCCCGCAACCTCTGCCCTGTAAAAAGCAACTTAGGGCCGGCGGTAGAACCGACCCCAAGCCCTCCTAAACTACTTCCTCACACCTCTAAACACCTCTCCACCCCTCATTCTTCTTAATCCTCCTCTAGAAACTCAAGGAAACCCTCCTCTCCTTCAAACTCAAGGATCAATCTCAACCTTTCAAGAAGATTACTACAAGGGTAATTCTCAAACCTCTTCTCTCAATTTATTAATAGATCTTGCCTCTTATGTGTAGCTCTCTCATCATTTATGTATTTAGTCTCATGGCCTCAGTGAATTATTATCTCCATAAAAATTCACTAGACTTATCGATTGCGGACGTACTAGGCCACTATGTCGTAGTCCCTAGATGATATAGGGGAATCTAATCTATTGGACCTTTCTGTCCTCAATTATCATATATTTATAGTCCCTTATATATCTAATAACCCAAAGACTATATACCGGGCATGGTACTGTCAGGCCTATACATTTTGTACTCGAGTTTCGCTCTAATCGGATTCTCCCGGAGAACTCTTTCTCTCTCAATTCGAATGACCCTGGCTAGGGATTTGTCTGAGTAGAAACACATGAGATATTCCATTCATGATACCAAGAGTGGATGATCCTTTATCGACGCTCAATAGTCCTCGTAAGGTTGGTTGCCACTCCCGATGACCGGTTATGTTAGATCTGAAACTTCTAGGCATATAAGTTCGATATCAAAAAATGGAGTACTCATATAGGGCATCCTTGATGTCTCAAGTCTAGGGACTAAGTACACCATTGGGATAACGGAATTGCTATTTGACAATGAGGTATCATTAACTATCCAGCATTCCGTGAGCTGATCAATCAACGAACTCATTCTCCAATGAGCACCTGCACTATAGCCCTAGTTTTCCCACATGAGTAGCTATGAGTTCAATTGCCTCCATCATATGTATGGGTATATAGTACACTAGCCTGTTCGATTATCTCGATGTCCCTCTCGAGTAACCTATAACCAAGATTATTTAGGATCTATGTTTAAAGGTGAATCGGTCTCATTATCGAGATCTCATCATGATCCAATTCCCACTACACAAATCCATGGACATTACAATTTATTCATGCAACAGACAATATAAAGTGATAAAATGTCAAATAATATAATAAGTAGAAAGAATGCATATCATGTCACACGTGTCATCACTCACATGATTAGCTTGTAGGGCATCTATGACTAGCACCTCATCTATCTAATATTCTAGAGATCGTATACTGGGCATAGTGCTATTTGGCCCATAAGGTTTCTCCTTGAGTCTCGCTCTAATCGGATTCTCCCAAAGAACTCTTTCTCTCTCAATCTAAATGACCTTGGCCAAGGATTTGTCTGAGTAAGAACACATAAGTGATAAGACCCTAAAGTCTTATCGTAGGCTCTGATACCAAATGATAAGACCCTAAAGTCTTATTATAAAAAAGAAGAAGAGAAAGAAGAAGAGAAAGGGATGATCACTTCGAGGGGATCGGCCTTCTTGATCGCTTCGAGGGGATCGGCCCTCCTTGATCGCTTCGAGGGGATCGGCCTCCTAGGGTTTGTCAAAAGATATAATAGTATTTTTCATAGATAACTGAAAAGAAGCAGTTACATCCCTATTTATAGAGTTCCACCCAAAGTCCACCAGGACTTTAACTCTAATAATAAATAAATATTAAATAAACCTCTACTTGGCTCTAACTGAACCAAACCGACTTAATAAACAACTGGACTAAACAGACTCAATAAACATTATTCAAAAGCTCAGAAAAAGGGTCATAATAGTTCCTCCCTCTTCAAATCAGCCTTGTCCTCAAGGCTGAGCAGCATCAATCTCGGGGAGCTTCTCTTTCAGCACTTTAGCCATAGAGCATCACAACCCGTTGATCAAGTAAGTATGGTCTCCACTTTTTGATAGTGTAAGCAACAGGTCGGTCTTTCAGTGTAGTAATCGTTGCATGAAACTTCTGGCCCTATATAATCAATTTTATCTTTGAACCTTTACTATCACAAGTGAAAATCCGTCCATCAATGATGTTTACTTCGAATCTGTCATAGTCTTCAATGTGGTGGGCCAATCGATCAACAGTTTCACTATCCATAAAATTGTTAGTGCTGCACGTATGAATCAAAATAGAGACAGGCTGATGCTTCAAAGTTCCTTTGATTTTCATAGTTTGTGGGTTAGCATAGCCAACCAATGCATGCACTGTATGTGTGATGGCTTCAATATCTTCATTAGTTTCCATACCTTCATAATCAGAGTCTAACTCTTCTGTTTGAGATATGAGTTCTAATCATTGCATAATAAACATAGTATCAAATTTTATCATCATACAATTTAGCAATTAAAGATGTGCAAGTTTAGCATGTTTGCTTTTCTTGAGACAGCAATTGTTTGCTTCTCTTTAGACTACAAGCTAGCAATTTTTACGATATGCAAGTTTTGCTACATACAAGCTAGCAAAAATTTCGAAAGAAAATGTAAGATAGCTTTCTTGTGTAAGCCCATGATTCTTGCTTCCTATTGCAAGTTACAAGTTTTTGAAATATCCAAGTTCAACACATTGCATAATTAACATAATCTCCTAGTTTTATCATTATGCAATTTTGCTATCATCATAGATATGCAAGGTAGTATGATAGCAATTTCTACAATATACAAGCTAGCAAATTTTATAATATTTTTAGAACATGCAAGCTAGCAGTTTTGAGATGTTCAAGAAAGCAACCCTTGCTTCTTGAAATATACAAGTTTGCTAGATGTGCACGTTAGCATATTTTGTTTCTTGAGATAGGCAAGATAGTGATGTTCAAGAAGACAACTTTTGCTTCTTGAAATAAGCAAGTTAGCAATCTTTGCTACTTAAGATAGGCAAGCTAGCAATCAAGTTTTTGCATCTTCTTGACTTGTGCAAGCTAGCTATCTCCCCCTTTGTCATTGTCAAAAAGAAGGGAAGACCCTTTACATCAATAATGACAAAGGTAAGTATCAATCTTATTTATGCATCATTATATTTTTCAAATTAGAATATGCACATTTTCAAAAACCTTATATTTTATTCATGCACGATATTGAATAAATCGATCAACATTATGAGGATATCATACATGATACTAAAATTTTTAACTATTTATCAACATTTTGATCATGATACCAAACATTCATTATTTAGAGCATTCATGATACAAAACATTAAATCAACATTTATAATACATCATTTTAGCAACAACTCATAGTATTTTAAATCATGATTTATATCATATGCAATACATCACATCATAATTAGAAAGCACAAGTATTGCATGCATCATTGCGAATCATAAATGTTTCATATCATGATGGTATCAACTTGTCAAATTATATCCTACCATGCATGATCAAAACTTCTCCCCATTTGTGTTTCATACATAATTTCACTTCATCACATTAGGAGTATCAAGAGGAATTAATTGGGTGATGTGATAAATATTTCATGAATACATGGAATTATATAAAAAATCATATCATAAGTGTTTCATACATTCATATCATCACATGAAGGAATATAAACAAAAATTAGTGATGAGATATTACTTCATGAATACAATAAAATTCATATAGCATATCATGGTTTATTAGAATTAGTCTTCCTTTTGGTGAATAGCAAAAAGAATA